>CAIGRH010007866.1:0-16013 GCA_903798295.1 Fraxinus nigra | reverse complement strand
TGGTATTGTTTCTATCACAGCTTTTATCTAGACACAAAGTGTATCCTTTGTATGGGAATCGAAAAATTGATTTAATTCCGCTGTGCATGCTTAAGTAGATTCCCAGCACCTTCAGAGTCCCGAAACTGAATCTGCAACTGCAATCTGATGAAATGGAGCTGAGGCTGGGTTCTGAAGAGAGTGCATAAGCAATATCACAAAGCTCCTCCCTCCGCAACGTGGCTCCAACCTGCCTTTCCCAGTTATCATATATTCTACCCATCACTATATATAGTTTGATAAATAATTATCCCAATATGATTTGAATACACACAAGAGGACGACTACACTCCCCAGTTGTCATAAACTTCATTTGACCCTGAATAAATGTATTTTTTTACAGCTATTGCACATAATAGTGTGTTTTGTGAGAGCTTAAGAATCGTATTTTGTGAGGAAAACTAAGATCCCAGAATGCAGACATGAAAAGCCTAAAAGCTCATTTGGCATGACTTTTGAAAAGCCAAAAGCAACTTATAAAAAAATCTAAAGGAAGTAAAGTAGAAAACACACCGGATTGCTGCCTATGTGCCCTTTTTTCCCTGCACTCAACTCACTTTTCAGAAGGTTTTTTGTCCTAATTTATTAGGACAAATTTCTTCACATTCTAGGTAGGTTTTTTACACTCCTACCCCCATCTCCGTATGGAGAAACTTATGGCTTCTTTCCCATACAACTGAAGTTTAAAAAGGGGATAATGTGCTGCAGATGCTACAACCAGAGCCATTGACAAGACCAAGTTGCATGGAACGATCATGCTCGTGGAGAAATCAAAATCTCATCACCATTTCTTCTGAGTGAGCTATCAGCATTGATAAGAAGTAACACACAGTAGTTATTGTAGTGCCTGTGCCTAGCCAAAGGAATGATGACTTAATTCATGCTTTAAGCATCTCATTGAAGTTTTGAATATGTAGGGAATATATTAGAATCCTTGCGATTTTGTTATGAATCTGCAGATAGAAATAATCGTGAAATAACAATTTTCACTTTCCACACAACTCTAGCCATATCTAGCATGTTGATTTCAATATTTATTTGCAGCAGTATTTGCATCCTGCTGGTAACATGCCAAAATTCTGCTCTCAAGGGATTTCCATTCTGATGTTATAATAGCTTGATCAACTCATTTGATGGCTCTACTTAATAGTTATGGAGCATTATTGTTTTCTAGTATTAGTCTCCATACTCATACACCATGGTAGAGCTTTGATGGTGTGCGGACACCACTCTCTGCGCCTTGCGGAGAGAATTATTTTTTTTTTTTCTTCTTCTTTTACCAAGCCCCCTTGACATGCCATTGAATATGGCACAAATTTGAATTTGCGGAAAGGCAGGCATGGAGCAAATATATTGTGTAAAGGAACTTATTTGCTATGCTTCCTCCAAGGTTAGAATTTCAAGAACAAGTCATGGAAATGTTTTTTGTTTTCTTTGTCAAGTGGGTTTAGGGAGAGAAATTGGGGTTTGAAGGTGAGTGCACCATTGAGGATTCAGCCAGTGGAAGAAAATAAAGAAGAGGGAAAAATACTCAATGGGGATGAATCTTTTGACCTTGGTGCTCCATCCCCATTTAAATTGACCGATATTAAAGCAGCAATTCCCAAACATTGTTGGGTTAAGAATCCTTGAAAGTCTATATCCTATGTTGTTAGGGATGTTGTGGTAGTTTTTGGATTAGCAACTGTGGCTGTTTATTTTAACAACTGGGTTGTTTGGGCCTTTGTATTGGTTTGCTTAGGGGACTATGTTCTGGGCTCTTTTTGTTCTTGGTCATGATTGGTAATTTTTTTGCTTTAATTTTCGTTGTAATAATGAATTTATCGTGTTGAGAGTTAATTTTTCTGGGGCATGGAAGTTTTTCAAATAATCCAAAGCTGAATAGTGTAGCAGGACATCTTCATTCTTCAATTCCCGTCCCTTACCATGGATGGTATGAGAATATTTTCTTCTAGTTATGAGAAATCTCGAATATTAATAGAGCCGCATGAACCTGATGAATTTTGTCCTGGTGAATGTTGTAGGAGAATTAGCCACAGGACTCATCATCAGAACCATGCCCACGTCGAGAATGATGAATCGTGGCATCCAGTAAGTCATTTATTAAATGATGTTCTTCTTGATTTTATCATGTTGAAAAACTAGAAAATGCAAGATTAATCTGTCTTCTCCAATGAAATTTCCAATTATTTGAGAAGATTTACAAGAATTTGGATAATGTTACACAGGTGTCCACACACCGCGAGCACAATGTCTTGGTGTCTGCACACCACAAGCACGATGCTGCGATGTGCTGACACGATGTCTGCGATTTGCGAACACCATGGACCTGGTGTCCGCACACCACGACACGGTGTCCTGGTGTCTGCACATCGCATGTGCGGTGCCCCCGAACCCCCAGGAGGGGTAATGTCCCCTCGACCCCACAATATTTGATTGATATTTGGTTCACTTGAGAAATTCAGGCGGAGGAAGCAAAGAAATTAGAGAGATTTGCTTTATAATCTAGGAAGTCAGTCACAAAACAATTTGAAGGAAGCAATGATTCATTGCACGATACAGAATTTGAGATCGTATCATTCAAAGAAAAAATGGGATTACTGGAAATCACAATTAAAAAAAATCTGGATTTTTTTCAACTCCTCTAGCACGTCGATATCACATCCATTGCTACAATAAAATCTTATCTATCCATAATTGCTCTTCAAAATCTTATCGGTCCATACTTGCTACAAGAAAAAAATTTATTTCATTTTAGATGTCAAATATCCCAAGTGTGCAGCCTTTCTATGCAATAGGTTATCATCTTCACCCCATACTTACTCTTGAAATTAAATGAGAAAGGCGGTTTAATTTATCTTAGTACTATTCATTGTATTCTTGAATAACTTATGTGTCTTATTTGTATGTGTAGTCACAAGTATGTTGAGCACTATTTAATAATAACATCATTTTATTCAATTCTTCCTCTTAAGCATCCTCCCATTTTCCAATAAAGGGTGGGGACATGAATGACCATTTAAGCGTTAGGTAAGTGAATGAATATTTTTTAACATTTATCCTTTTCGAGTTGAGAACGGACAAAAAATTGATTTATATTTTTAACCAGTGTTATGTTTCTCTCAGAATCATGAGCAGTGACTTTGGTAACAACATCTTATCACACCTTATGAGTTCGATATTTGGCATGCATCACAGAAGAAATGTTGAAGCTGACATACGGGAAAGCTTGAGATAGAGAGCTTTTTGGAATCAAGAGGCATATATTATATTTCTCTGAATTATGGACATTGAACTATAGAAATGTGTGTGAAAATTTTGTAATATAATATCGCATCAATTGTTAACATTCAAGACGCTAATATTATCTTTAAAATAACACAACACGTGCATTGCATGTGCCAAAAACTAGTATAGGAAAAAAGGGAAAGGCGGTGGCTCTAACCACGGTTATACTAAACTCTAACCAGGGTTACTTACAATTGAAGTTAATAAAAAAATCAACGGCTTAGATTAACCGCGATCTTTGATGGATCGGTTTGATTAAGATAAGGAGACACGTACATTCAACTCACCAAGCATTATTTCCGACACGGCGGTGTAGGATCGGGACAGCTTTTTATTAAAAAATAAATATAAAAATCATTACCTTAATTGTTGCTTTGATTAAGGCGGGGGAGCCGAGCCAAATTCCCAAATCCAAACTGACGATCGTAGAACAGGCATCGGAAACGGAAATTCGCCGGATTTCAAGCTTTTTCCAGCAGTCTGGACTGTACATATCGGGAATTACATCGCCGTCGATATTTTCTCTCTTTCATCGTTGATGGAAAAAGGAGAAGCGGCGGATTCTATAGGAAGCGTAAACACGTATTTGCACAATCTTCAATTCAACCCCAATTCCGATAAAACAAAATCCACCCACAAATCTCATGCCCCCACACTTCAGTCATTTGGTAAGTCCATCTGGGATTCATTTTTATTCTTATGAAATTTATCGGTAGCTATATATTTGGGGTGTGAACTGAACTTGTTGAAATTATTGGGCTTGCAGATTTTTTGTCTTTGGTGAAGCGAGAGTGTCCACCTAGCTTGGTGAGCTTGTGTATTGGAGTGGTGGGTAGGCATCTTGAAGACATCATTGATGACTTGGCTGAGATTGCCTCTACTTTTCCCTCCGATATTAAAGTAAACTATTTCAATATTTTCTTCATTTTCTTTTTCAAGAATTTTGCAAGATTCAACGCTTAGTTCAGTTGTTTTCAGCTTAAAGTAAGCCTTTTAAGCTCAGCCAAATGTGTGGTTGTCTTACTTCTTTTGAAACTAATAGATGGCACTGGTGGCAATTGCAAGAAGAAGAAAGTTACTGAATGATGACATTATCGTTGCTTTGGCCGACAGTTCATGGGAGATATTTGATATATCTGGTTCAGATGTTTCCGACTTTGGGCTTTGTCATGTTGTAAAGCTATGCGAGAATCTGAGAGCAGTTGATATAAGGTAGAATTAAGAAAATTCGAGTTAATATTCAATGTAGGTAAGCATGGATAGATTAATCTTTTAAGAATCAAAAAAGGAGACTTTTTTCAGTATTGATAACGATGAGGTCCATTCGATTGGATGACCATAGTCAGTAGTTTCATTGGCTCTAATTTGTGCGACTTGCTATGGTGTGTTTGTTATAATTTATAAGATTGGTTTTGAAGTCTTTATTTTCACCGAGTATATTATTTATGCAGTCGTTGCAGCAGACTCACATCAACTGGTGTTTCCGAACTTCTTCAGTATTGTCACTCACTTGAGATACTGAGATGGGGGTACACTTTCTTCCCATTCAATTAATTTTTTGTTGTTCATGCTCGTTGAAATCTTGAAGTACAGCAATTGTTGTTCATGTTCCATTTTTTTTTTTTTGGGAACTTCAAAGACTGCATAGTTTATTGTTTGCTTAGCAATAATAGCATTGAAAAATGAGAAATTGAAGTGCACGAAATGGTTATAAGTTACCCAAGCAGAATGAGAGGACATGGTAGTGGTAGAGACGGTAGATTAAGCAGGATGTGCTTGACGTGGTTCATAATTAACAAGATTTGTTTCATATTATTCAATTTTCTTGAAGTTAATTTTAGTAACTTGTAATTGATCTACGCATAGATTTCATCATTATGGCACAATTTAAGCACCTGGAGCTGAAATGTAATGAGGTGGACTTATCAATTCTATGGCATAATTTGATTGTGCATCTAGAATGGGTTCCTGTGTGTTAGTCTCAACAACCAGGGTTTAAAAAAGCTCAATTGGAATTGGCAGGCAAGGCATTTTGAGCTATGAGCCTCGTAATTAACCAATAAAATAATTAAAAGATATAAAATACAAAATGTAAACCATTAGCAATTTTGAAAATCCATAATGATACAAATTGACAAAATTAAAATCTATCATGCAAACAAATATAAGAACATGTTTGAGAAGTGTTTATAAATTGCACAATTATGAATAAATAGAAATGAGTGGTGAATAAATGGTTAGTACTTGTGAGTCTATCGTAATACAGACAACCCAACTTCTTAAGGTGCTTTAGTTGGAAGCCANTACAAAATGTAAACCATTAGCAATTTTGAAAATCCATAATGATACAAATTGACAAAATTAAAATCTATCATGCAAACAAATATAAGAACATGTTTGAGAAGTGTTTATAAATTGCACAATTATGAATAAATAGAAATGAGTGGTGAATAAATGGTTAGTACTTGTGAGTCTATCGTAATACAGACAACCCAACTTCTTAAGGTGCTTTAGTTGGAAGCCAACTCTTTGAAGGTGATTTGATGTTAGATATTGTCTCTGAGCCCAGCTTGTAGCAAGCCAAAAGTATGACTTGAACCTGACTTTACTTAGTTGTTATTAATACTTTTTTTGGAAAAAAATAAAACTTTGAGAGCATGCATAGCGAATCACATAGATAAGCCCCTACCTGCCAGCGCGTGGTTAGATAGGGCGGGCCTGCCTCAAATGTTTATGAAGAGTTTATAAGCATGAGCCAAACATAGGCTAAAATAGATGAAAAAGTAACAAATATTGAATTCTCAAACTAATAGTCACATAACTAAATTTTAGTATACTGCTAGAAGTAAAACAACATGGAAGTGTACTATATCATCATTTTTAGCAGGATCTTTACTAAAATTATCAGCATATTCGATTCCCTGTCAACGGTCCAATCACTGTAATTTCTTCTCATTCCTTTTCACCATCCTCCACTTGCAATGGTACTTTTTCCTTTCCCTTCCATGTAAAGACATAAAAAAGGATAACAAATGACTTGCGATATGTTCTACGTTCAGAAAAAATAGTTCAAAAGGCTGAGGCTAATAGTAAAAGGCCTAGTAAAAGCAATACAAGCGAGTTTATAGCTTAACAGCCCTGAGGCTTAGCTTTGTGGCGTAAGTCATTAATCAATGCATTATCAATGCGTTGATTTTGAAATGGCCCTCAAGTGTAAGCTTCCAGGCATTTAATGACTGCTTCATGTGAGGCGTGCCTCCAGGTGTAAGCCTCACATAGCCTTTAAAAACAATGTTAACAGGGATATAAAGACACCAATTTTCATCTTAAAAGTGAAAATGCTTTGGTTTTGGCATGAGAACAGATCCTAACAATTTTTAGGGTTTTAAATTTTGTGCAAGAACAATTTTTGCCATATTCAAATGCATTGAATTTTTTGTCATTTCACTTCATTTAAAGGAACTCAAATATAAATGCATTAGCATGTAGAATGAAGCAAATGAAACTAAGGCAATCCTAAGGGTGGTTTTATTTGTGCCGAAGTCTGTTTAAATCTTTATTTTTCTTCTATATTGCAATGGGCTCGCACTAAATAGTCACAAGCTTTATGTTCTTCCGAAAATTATTCACTACTCTGACTCTCTTGGTGGATTATGTTGAGTGTTGGCATTGTTCTATGATGTGGCACAGTTTTTGTGTTTGACACGGGGGATAAACCTCATAACAGGATATGAACCAAAGTTAATGTTGCAGAGGTTGCCCCAGGAGTGACTATACTGCTCGCAGATGCTCAAGTCTTTTAAAACCAAACCTTAATGACGTAGGTGGAGAATCATGGGAGGAACTCGACGTCGCAGAATTCACTCATGGTGCTCAGTCACTGCGCTGGCTAGTTTGGGTATGCTTTTCACCAACATGCATGTTTTAAGAGTATATTTGCCCCAGCTTAAAAAAAGTTTCAGTTTAACTTTGTTTGCCAAATACGTAGAGCTTCTTTAGAAATTAGTTCTTTTTTCTAGATTTTGGTTCAGAAACTTACTATTCTAAACGCAAGTCTTTCTATACTTTTCAGAAGAGCACTTTTACCTTCTTGTGAGCTTATAGCCAAACCTTCTCTCTGGACTTGCAGTAATACACATCATTATGTTAGATAAAACTCTGTAAATAGGAAGTTCTACCATTGTATTTTTATCCTAACAAGATTTTTTTTTTTCCAGCCAAAAATTGACAAGGATTCATTGGAGAGCTTATCTGTTGACTGCCCTCGCATAATTATAAATCCGAAGCCATCACCTTTGGGTTTCAGGGGCTCTGAAGTTCCACGAGAAGCAATACTGCAAGTTGTGTTGGATGACCCCATTGTTAAAGATATTAATCCAAAAACTTGGGCAGTTTCTGGATTTTTATCGAAAACTACACTTCCGTCAGTTTCAAGTCCTGATGAATTATCCGTTGCTGAAAAATTTAGGCTTGCATTTGTAGAGAGAGATACTCGTTTAGCACCAAAGAGAGCAAAGAATGCAAGACAACATCAACGACGTGCAGAGAGGGAATGGGTAATGACAGATACAAGAGCAAAAGCATTAGTGCTTGCCTCAAAGGCAGGCAAATCTTTACATCCTAAGAACTCGTGAGGAAAACACTATATTCTCGCTGTTATGATAGGTACAAGTTGGGCATATATCTCCTTTCTTAGGAGATCGAAAGGGCCAGATTTTTTCACTGTTGTCGTTTATAACTGTCCTGCATTCTTAATGTGATGGTAGAATATATGTTCTGTGGAGTTATACCCAGTTCAGAGAATTTGTCAAGAAGTTAAACTTTCCTCCTTTGAAAGTGAGTTCAGTTGGTCATTTACATCTTTCACACTGCTCTTTCTGGACAATACTTTGCAGTCCTGGAAAATGAAGGGAGTGGAACTTGTTCTCTGTTCATTACACCCGAAATTATGGACCTTCTTTGTTGATTTTTGCCTTGCCTTCTCATTTTTCTTTTGTAATCGATTTTCCAAGGGTTTAAATTCCCGCCGAATCTCCAGTCAGAACTAACACTCAGATTAGTAGGGCGTGCTTGGAAGTTAAAATGCTATTCATGACAATCATAGATAAATCGACTAGTATTAGGATTAAGGAAAAGATTTATAGGGAATGAAAACATGTTGAAGTTGATATGTGACTAAACAACTGTTTTACACCATTCACAGCTGCTGAATTTGGCATCGGATTGAATCAAACAGCAATATTACAATGAAGAAAAATGCATTTTCAATAAACTAATTTCTAACTATTAAGTGTGAACAACTACACATCACGACTCTACTCTTCTACCTCCAACGGATTTGACTAAACAGAAAAATAACATAAGATTTCCCGATATTATGGAAGCGGAAAAGCATAGCTTCGCAAGCGTTTATTCACACACCATATCAATATCAAGCAAGCAAACCATGTAAATAACCCGATATACACCTGCAGGGTGACGAAATTGGCCTACAACAAGACGACTTATTTCTTCACAGAGTTCACTGTTTGGTTAGATTCCAAAGGTCACAGAGTTCACTGTTTGGTTAGATTCCGAAGGACGTACCGAAGGATGCCTCTATGATCAAAGAATGCCAGTTCAACCCGTGCATAAGCAATTGAAATAACACCAAGCAATTATTCCTTATTTTGTCTATAAAAAATTAATTCATCAAGCAGTAAGAAAATTCGATTATGCATGTTTTTTAAGATTATGGCTTGTCATTCAATTAATTGATCGCCTATTGGGACTTTACAGAAAATAATTATTGGAACACCAGTTAACCTGTCAAAACCATTGAAACAGGCCAGTTGATCATTCTAACCAACCATGGTTCATGGGGATTTCCCATACAAACAGGTAATATTTCCCATACAAGCTGAATTATATTGCTAAATTGCATCGAAGGCATACATCCCAAGTGTACCAGACAAAGTGTTTGCCTGAAATTATTTCTAACTGAAAACTCAATGAAACATGTACAATGACAAGGAGAACTAATGCAGAGAGGAGGAAGTCACCTCTGTGTCAAAGCGGACGGTACAAGTGAAGGATTTTCCATTATCTGTCGTCACAGTAAAATCCTGTCCAAGCCTTATATCACTTACTTTTGCTGGAAGGTCTATAGTGTAACGCTCATGACCAGTCAAACCTAGCGTATCTGCATCTTCACCAGGCTTGAAGCAAAGTAAAATTATACCGATCCTGACCAAGTTACTGCTATGAATCCTCTCGAAACTTTTGGCAATCACCTCTTTTACACCCTGACGTGATAACGTGGAATAGAAAACAGAAAAGAGATTTAGAGATTGGTCACACAATACAAAGCAATCGCACAATGCACAGAGTACCAAATTTGAAATTCCACTTGCCTGTGGCATCAGTCCCTTGGCAACCAAGTCACGAGAACTACCACTTCCATACTCTGCTCCATCCAGAACAATGGTGTCCTGCCCAGTTGCCTTGTGTATCTCTGGGAAAAATAGTATAATTGAAGTATAATAGACAACTATTGACAGAGAAGAACCGAAACTTATCATTGCTGCATCGTACACATAAAGTTTCTCCCCTGTTGGAATGTGAATAGTCTTTGGGCCCACTTCTCCATTTAATAGTTTATTTACTATCCGAAAAATTGGCAAATGTACCTCTAGCCATCACCTCATCATTGCCACGACGACTACCGTAAGAATTAAAATCCTTCCTATCAACCCCATGTTACATTAAGTATTTTGCAGCAGGGCTATCCTTCTGAATACTGCCAGCAGGAACATGCCACAGAAATATGGAGGCTTATGGATGTATGTTGAATTTGGATCCCACGAAGGGAGAAACTGATAATAGATTCCAGAATGGGTTGCCCTTCATAATGGCTTCATACGTGCTCTTGAACATATCGGGAAGCACACTAGATTGAATAGCCTACACAAGCATTATTTTTTTAGTTTGATTTTTGTCTGATAGGAACATGAGAATATCAAAGTTCAAGATTAGACAAGTCAAGAAACATCCAACTACCTCTGCTATTTCTGCGCTGCTAGGGCAAATATCCTTGAAGTAGACACTTTTCCCATCTTTGCCAGTTCCAATCAAAATCAATGCCAATCTAGAAAACACAGCATAAGACAGACACGTCAATGTCAACCTACAAGTACAAGTAGAGTTGCAATTACACAAAGTCCATTCTTGCTAGCAATGAAAATTTAGAACTGAGACTGCGAAGTTTTTAATGAAAAACTCCCCTCTCATTCTTCTCCCCCACAAAAAACAATAGAATCCCTCCTCAAAGACTGGACCTGAAGTTCTAGTTACCGATCCCATCCTCCTGTAAGCTTGATCCACAAACATAATTGCCCAAAAAATGACAATTAACACTTGAAATCACTGCCAAAAATCAACTAAACAGAAGATTTTCAATTTTAAAGCAACATAAATTATTGATTAAGAAGTTCTAGTTACCCATCCCATCCTCCTGTAAGCTAGATCCCCACATACATAATTGCCCGAAAATGACAATTAACTCTTGCAAATGCTGCCGAAAATCAACTAACCAGAAGATTTTCAATTTAAGTAATGCTCCCCCTTCACATGCAGGTGTGTGCTACCTTTCCTCTAATATATGGACTGATCACTTGATAACAACAAACTTAGAACCAGTGCATATCAGAATCTACCAGTACTATATTTCCAGTTATAATCTGTAGACCCTTCCTCTTTACAGAATAAATGTTAAAATCATTGTCACCTTACATAAGTTAAAAAATAAAAAATAAATAAATAGAGGTGCCAGGTGACCCGCCAAAATTTAAAACATATACCGCACTGCCAGCAAGTGCATAGGCCACAACCATGGAGGTGAAGCAAGACAGTTAGCTCTTGTTAGTGGATGAACACGGCCTTCAAAGTTCTGATTTCCAGAGAGCACAGCAGCAGCAGCAACAAGGTCTGGAAAGGAAAATTATGGTTCGTTAGTATATAGATACAAAGATAATAATGAGAAACTCTGACACTACCTTTAAATGATCCATATTTACGTCACCAAAATAATTTTAAATCCCACTTTAAATCAAAATTATCAAGCAACTCAATGCAGTTATGCACATTTTAAGGCACAGCGTCATTTCACCACATTTCTTGACCTTCAAAAGTTATGCTTCAAAGATATGGAGGAAACATGAGGATAATTCTGAAATATGAGAATTTATACAAATCTCTCTTACTAAATAATCCATAACATCGAAAATCCCTTTACTGGGGCTAAATATTTAAAATATTTCAAAAGCAAATAGTAACAATATTTTTTGAAGTTTATGTTTGCCATTGTGTTTTCAAACTATTTCTGGAAGTTTATATTTTTTTTCTGTAAAACACCGTTAAAACAACTTTGAACCATGTTACAGAGATATGAATGGCACCATCTCAGAAGGCAAAGTCAATCCATGCAAAAGTTTGATATAGCATAAAAATGCATTATAGACATCGAATCTCTACATCAAATTTATAGTCTGAAAATGTTGAACCGGCATGGCTGGGGGAACTTGGGTGTTTTGGGTTAGTCGCAAATAATGCAAATGTATTGACAGAACAATCCTTTCGCCCCTATTACCCAATTTTACCCACAAGGAGAACTACTTTCATGAATTGAAGTTCTTTTAGTCAAGTACATGAACTCAACTAAAGAAAGACGATTGAATCTTGTAAGACGGAATGACACCAACTGAATATTCACGGTTCCTCAGGCGAGATGGAGATTGGCCTCAAATAGTAAAGGCAGAAGGTAAATAACCATAAAAAATATAACATAGTTAATTTTTTTTTTGTTCAACAAGCATTATATGTAAGCATAAAAAGTTGTTTACTGAAGGAAATAATACCATTGTCAGCAATTGCAGAAGCAACTGATTCATCAAGATCTCCAGAATTTCCAATACATGTTGTGCACCCATAGCCAGCGATGTGGAAGCCTTGTTGGTTCAAGTAACTTTGCAGGCCGCTGAAAGAGCTCAGAAAATAAATCAGTAACTAACATCACAGTAGATTCCCCTAGGGGAAGGAAAGGCAAAGAGGATCTGAACCGGAATTTTCCAGCAATCCTAACCATCACCTCTGGAGCAAATATTTCGTGACCACCCCAGAACCTGGGGCAAGACTTGTTTTAACCCAAGATTTAACCTGTGCAATAATCATCATAACCGCGTGTGAGAAAGTTGAGCTCTTGGCATGATCTTGCACTCAGTGTAAATCAAGTGGTAAATCATATCTCAGCATAGCTGTATATAGATAAAGACAGAGAATTGCATGTAACACTGTACTACAGATCATGAGAGAAGTATACTAACCTCCAACCCCAATTCACATGCCTTCTTAGCAACAAGACCCGCTCCAAGCATCACACTCTCGTTGGACGTGTTTGTGCAACTCGTAATAGCTGCTATAACAACACTTCCATGCTTAAGTTCCGCAGGTTGCCTGTGGTATGTAAACTTTACAACTTTCTCCTGTTCTTCTTTTGGTACAGCAAAACCCTGCATGAATCCAGATGACAAGTTACAAATAAACTCACAAATCACAAAATTATGAAAATAAAGATCCTAATGAAGGTCAAGAAACTTGTGTACTCAACTCCAGCAACCATGTATATAGTCTTCTATTTACACACTGCATGATATGATCCGGGATGGGCCGAAAGCTACATGGAGTTTGATGATTGACGGGAAGTGGTTAACGGCAAGTTCGAGTCTTCAAAGGGTTAATAAAAGCCGTACAAATGCATGCTCAGGAAACGGGGCACATGGAGTTGAAGACAACATGCCAAAGAACAAGTTTCATGTTGGGCAGAAGAAGAAATCAAATGGATCAAAGAAAAATAATGTAGAACACGAAGAACTGGACAGAAAAGAAAAAAAAAGACTAAAAAAAAAAGGGATATAACCTTGATTTTGGATCTTAAGCTCTGATACAACTGATGAGAACCACGTAGCAAAGAACACTTCGCAACCCACAACGAGATTGAAGACCCCAAGAAAGCCTAAAGAATTTTGAGTTTGATCCAAGAATTAATGAATCAAACAACCAAACAAAAATAAAATTTGAATGACCTCTTGATTACACAACATGTGATCCTCACTCGGTGTTGAACGCCACAAGAATCCTTTTGATAAGTTCAGAATGTTCTAAGAAGAACAAGATTTGAAAAGCACAAGAGCCTCTCGAATATATCTCAATAGTAAATTTGTCAAAAGGTCCATACATTGAATATTGAAGTCATATTTATACTAATGGCTAGAAAACCTAGTAAAAACGTAATCAAATATTACAAAGATATCAAAAATTAGTGTTTTAATGCAATTAGGAAACTTTCGCGGAAAATGAAAATTTCACCCTGGAAATGTACTATGCGGTCACATAATACATTTCAATGCAGTCGCATAGTTCATCCTTCAGCTTTCAATTTTGTCTCGGTAGATAGCTATGTGGTCGCATCCATTTTACACTATGCGACCGCATAGTGTTAAAATTGACACCCCTTTTTTCTTGTACAGAATTTTGTGACGATTCCGGATTGTATTCATGGGCAAAAATTCGACGCCCGAGCTGAAAGCTGTGCACATTTTCATCAACGCTGCTCGTTTGCTGCTTAAACCGAGTTGATCTATTTGGTTTCTTCTTCCAAGCCCAACATGAAACTTGCTCTTTGGCATGTTGTCTTCAACTCCATGTGCTCCGTTTCCCGAGCATGCATTTGTATGGCTTTTATTAACCCTTTGAAGACTCGAACTTTCCGTTAACCACTTCCCGTCAATCATCAAAGTCCATGTAGCTTTCGGCCCATCCCGGATCATATCATTGCACTTAATGCAAACATTCAGCCTTAAAACTGAAGCGGTTGAGCCAATGAAATGGGAATGATAAACTACTGGTCTAAGATTATAAGAATACATAGTCATGAGAGGATCCAAACTCTAGAAGCAGCAAAAAACTGACTATTTATCCATATCAAGTTACACTATCATCTCTTGAAACACTAAATTTTATTTTCCTAATTTTTCTTCCTTTTAGTAATGAATTGGGTTGGGTATTATGTAGTTCTGCAGGTATTGTGTTCCTGTTTCAAAATTGGCCACATGCTTTTGATGCAAAATACCTTAACCATGGTTTCTAGCACTCTCGTGTAAATGTGGCTTTCTGAAAAGGACCCAATAGCACTAAAATTAAAATTTTAAACTCCATCAAAAGCCTTTATCCTTAGCCCTGAATATCATGTCTTTTACTGCTCGGGGGTGAGGGTTGAAGGATAGAAAGGTTGCAGACTTTCAGAATCTCAAAGGCACTTCCATTCACCACATCACCTTGTCAGAAATCACACAAATTACAGGGGCATAATCAGAATCAGTAAGTCTGACAAAATTTGCATCAACATACAAGGATATTAATCTCATTCTCAAGCCTTCTTTCCAGAAGGAAGAAGAAAAGACAAAATAAAGGAAAAGTATAAATGGAAGAAGAAACAAAGTGTGAACTAATTGATACTATAATGATTAAGCATGTAATAGAAGTTGAATTAATAAAACTTTCTGAAAATATAGTCTGAGAAGATAATCATTGATAATAGTTCGGCAAGGGTTCATGGCAGGAGAGGCGCGTATGGTGATGTGCCTACTACAATTGGGTTTTTTATCTTCTTGATAACTTTTCCTTCTTTAACTTTCCATAGACGAAAATTTTCAATCTTGTCCAAAGTTACACCAAACTTTAACTTCTCTTGCGAAGAACCATGTAAGGGAATTTCTTCACCAAGAAAAGAGAGGATTTTCACTGAGAACAAAACCCAGGTCTTCTCGTTGTCAAATGTATAGCTAGAAGATAACTTCTTGTATAAATACTAATATCATTCTCTTCTCCTTTACAAATAATCAATGTGTCTCTTAAGGAAAAGTAGCAGTTTCAAGAAAATATGTTTTCTGAGGGGATATACTAATTTAATTAGGTTTGTTAAAATTAGCATAGGAAGAGAGTACAAGGATTCGTCAAAAGCACATTGCATCGTACCTTGAATCCAACTTTACTGTCGAGACAATAATGCCAATCAACCTTCATATCTTTTAAAGGAACACGATCATGAGGCCTAAAGCAGCAAAAACTTTCATTCCATGTTCGTAAACATGGATATCACAACTTTTGTGGTTTTCATAAAGCATACAACATACCTTTTCGGTCCTGAAATGCAGGGCTCAACATTGGCAAAATCCAAGTCCAGATAAGATGAGTACACTCTGTCTTGTCGAGGCTAGATCATGTCAATAAAGCTTATGCTTTTCTGTTAAGACTAAATCATGACATATGAAGAGTAGCAGACAAATGAATGAAAACAACTTACCTTGTTGTAGTCAATAAACAATTCGTTTGCACGTAAATATGCCTCAATCATTGCAACCTACGACAGGTTGAAGTAACAATGTTCATGACCAACCTCCATGTAAATCTGGCAAAATAAAAGATCTGCATAAATAACAGATTAAGCAACTTACTGTCTCGTCACTTCTTCCAGTCAATTTAAGGTATGTAGAGTGACGTGATCCACTGGGAAGAACCCCATGGTAGCTCCATACGCAGGAGACATATTTGCAATTGTTGCTCTATCTGCTAATGATAATTGGCTCATGCCT
>CAIGRH010007778.1:0-25302 GCA_903798295.1 Fraxinus nigra | reverse complement strand
TCTTGTACACGGGATGCACAGTACTAAGAGTGGAAACTGATTTTATTTGACATTGAAATTTAGAAATTTTTCTGGCTTTGCCAATTTATAAAAATGGTTCATTTTCCTAAAGTGTAATTAATATCTTGTTACAATATATCCCGTATTTGACATAGCATTGAACTTCACTACGAGCAACAAATAGTTCGATCTTATGTTGCTCGGACTCTCCAAAAATGGAGAAGTATCCGTGTCGACACGACACGACACGACACGGATACTAACACGGGATATGGGTCGGATACCTGGCCGTGTACTCGGACATGGCAGCAAACCCATTTATTTCGAGTCTTGTGGTAGTATTTCGCAAAAATTGATGGAGGATGTTACAGGAAGAAATGAGAAGAAAACAGCCAACTGATGCACCGCAGAATCTGCAGAAAGAAGACAGAGAAGAGAAGAAGACTGTAGGTTTAGTTGGTGTGAAATGGGCTTTTGTCAAGCCCAGTGAATAGTTAGGTTAAATGGGTTTTTGTGTGGCCAAATGAATAAGTTAATTATTATAGGAAATTTTGTGGTTTCAAAAGTCAACAATTTATACTGTCAAAATTTGGAAGTTGTCTCTACCAAATTTTATAATTTATTGTAAGTGACGTGAGTTATTGTTTAAATTAATTTAATATTTAATTTTAAAATATTAATTTTATAAATCTACAAAAAAGAATACAAATAAAATTGTGTAAAAAAGGTGATAAAGAGTATTTTACATTCAAATTTCAGCATATTAATTCATATACAAAACAAATACAATGTATCGTCATATCACTTTTTAATATAAAGTAAAGTTTGAATTCATATTCATAATTAAATTTTCAAACACCTTGTATTTATATCTTTAATAGATTAAAAACGAAATCAAATGAGATAGTTTGCGATTTTTTTAACAAAAAGTGATGACAACTAAGGTGTTGTATAATGTCATTTTTTTTAATGTAAAGCATCGATTGAATTCATATTCATGTTTAAATTTTTACAAACACCTTATTTGCTTTGATTAAATCATTTTAGAAAATAAAATAATAATAATAATAAAATGTAAGACGTATCCCCGTACCCTTATCCAAAATTCGGATTCTTTTTAACCGTATCCCCATATCTTCATTTTTTAAATGAGAAGGATCCGACCCCTAGATATGTACCCATATCCGACACCCACACCCGAGTCCGAGCAACATAGGTTCGAACGACTTTCCCACGTGAGAACATGGCTCAAATTTTGCATTGAAAGATACTCCCGATTAAAAAATACATTGTCATTGTTGTTGTGCTTATAATTGCGAAGTTTGTGCCAATCACTTTGCTGCATTTTCGGAGCATTCATTTCGGCATGCATTTCGCCCTAAATCGTTGGTAGCTCCACCTTGGAAGCATCCTCATCCGTTTCTACTGTACTAAATGCTTTGTCCACCACTCTAGAACGACGTAGAAAATTATGAATACCCATCGTTGTAACAACGGCATATTGAGTGCTAAACGAATAGCTGGACATACGATCGAGGATTTTCCATATTTGCTTCCACACACCAAATGCACGTTCAATGATGTTCCTGTAGAACGGGTGTTTGTAATTAAACCTCTCACAAGCATTACGAAAACGACGACGACCTGTTTCATCATCGCGAAACTCTTGAAAATGGTAGAATATATCCAATCTTTTGTAAGGGGCCATATATCCCCATCGATGCGCAAACTCGGAGTCAACCAAATAATATTTTCTCGGTGTTGGTAATGGGGAATGAATTTCAAGACTGTGCGCGCGAGCTAGTATACGAGCGTTGTGCGTATTCCCGGTTATGCCGGCAAGCACAAACGTGAAGCACAAATTAAAGTCATAAACCGCCAACACATTTTGCGTTGGCAATCCTTTTCAGCCATGAAGTTCACTCGCTCGTGATGCGGTAGCATAGCTTTCACATGTGTTCTATCAATAGCACAAATGAAATCTTAAAACAAGGGATGCTTATTCGGGTCTGGCCTGTGGGGCTCTTCGCCCTCGTTGTAGTTTGGTCTTGGCTGTATGAGCTGAGCATATGAAGCAATGACGGCACGGAGAACCTCATTGAAGTAGTGACATATTGTTTGTAATGAATGATTGAAAATCGTTGTCACCTGACGATATCCCTTTACATGCACTAATATGCACAAGAACATGCCGACTTACTCATAGATATCAAATTGCTGTCTACTGCGTAAGCCGTATTCGTCCCTTAGAATATGTGCAAAGTCTCGCAATTGTTGTGGGTACATTCGGAATTCTTGATAGCACATTTGTATGTTCTCTTCCCTTGCTTCCTTTATAAACACATGGCCGTTCTTATGAAAGGAAATCATCTGATGCGACGTTGTTTTCGATAGTAGTTTCTCGCGTTGCTTGATGCGATTCGACAATACGTTACCCATTTCATGATGTCATCTGCTGGTTGGCTAACGAACTCTTCATCATCGACTTCTTCGTCTTCGGATCCCGATTGAAGCGCACAGTTGAAGTTGAGATAGTCCATGGTGTAATTGTAGACTACGAAATATTTTCACTAGAAGTTTCGGGTAAGAGGAGAAGAAATAAACACCTCATCAAACTAGAAAGATGTATTACTAACCTAGCATCCAACCTAAATATATATAAGATTACATTATAGACACGTGTTTTTCGTTTCATGACATTTCAAGTGACGAGGGCGACGAGGAGAAATATACATCTAGCATGAACGCTTCTAGACCCCACAGCGGCGAGAAGAGGAAGTCGGGGACAAGCACCCTTAAAGGAAAGAAGAAGAAAGTTTCAGCAAAGGAGTTGTCTTCGTTGAACGGGCAAACAGTGCCGCCGAAGAAGTGGCGGTGAAGATAAACACAATTATGGCCCCGAAAAAGAACGTTGGAGTGGCCTGCGTAGAGGAGTTGTTGGAGGCAGGACGGCCCAAATGACGCAGACCCTTGTACTTCTACGCCTACACGCTTTTGGCATAGAAGTGTTATCGAGACATGTTCGGCGTCATGCAAGATGCAGATGAGAAATTTGAGTGGATCGAGTGGCAATTCAACGAGTGTAACCAGTCCCTTCATTAAGTTATGTACTAAGTGAACTCTATTGTTGTTTTTGCAATCTTTCAATTTTTTTCTTGTATTAATATATAACATTTACAGTTTTTAGTGTATATAAGTTATTTGGTCTATAATATTAAATTTTGCAATCTCTCATGGGAGTAAATGGGTAGTGGACAACTTCTGCATGTGCTTTTTTTTTTTTTTTGTTGGGAACCAAACTAGAACATTACGAAAACGGTTCACATGTAGTATAATAGACTCAGCCTTTATTTTTTCAAACCATGCTGTACAAGTTGCATTGAAATGTCATAAAACGAAAAACACGTGCCTACAATGTAAACTTGTATATATAATACATTTGGGTTGAATGTTAGGTTAGTAACACATCTTTCCACTTTGACGAGACGTTTATTTCTTCTCTTACCCGAAACTTCTAGCGAAAACATTTCGTAGTCTATAATTACACGATGGACTATCTCGACTTCAACTGTGTGCTTCAATCGGTATCCGAAGACGAAGAAGTCGACAATGAAGAGTTTGTTAGCCAACTAGCAGATGACGTCATGAAATGGGTAACGTATTTTCGAATCGCATCAAGCGACGTAAGAAACTACTATCGCAAACAACGTCGCATCAGACGATTTCCTTTCGTAAGAAACGACCATATGTTTATGAAGGAAGCAATGGAAGAGAATGGACAAATGTGTTATCAAGAATTCCGAATGTACCCACAACAATTGCGACACTTTGTACATATTCTAAGGGACGAATACGGTTTACGCAGTAGCTAGCAAGTCAATTTCTATGAGTAAGTCGATATGTCTTGTGCATATTAGCGCATGAAAAGGGATATCGTCAGGTCACAACGATTTTCAATCATTCATTACAAACAGTATGTCACTACTTCAAGGAGGTTTTCTGTGCCGTCATTGCGTTATCTGCTCAACTTATACAGCCAGATCGAACTACAACGAGGGCGAAGAGCCCCACAGGCCAGACTCGAATAAGCATCTGTTGTTTCAAGATTGCATTAGTGCTATCGATGGAACACATGTAAAAGCTATGCTACCGCATCACGAGCAAGTGAACTTCATGGCCGAAAAGGATTACCAACGCAAAATGTGTTGGCGGTTTGTGATTTTAATTTGTGCTTCATGTTCGTGCTTGCCGGCACAATCGAGAATACGCACGACACTCGTATACTAGCTCCCGCTATGTATAGTCCTGAAATTCATTCCCCATTACTAGCACCGAGAAAGTATTATTTAGTTGACTTCGGGTTTGCTCATCGATCGAGGTATATGGCCCTTTACAAAGGATCGGATATATTATACCATTTTCAAGAGTTTCGCGACGATGGAATAGGCCGTCTTCGTCGTTTTCGTAATGCTCTTGGGAGGTTTAATTACAAATACTCATTCTGCAGGAACGTCATTAAACATGCATTTGGTGTGTGGAAGCACATATGGAAATCCTCGATCGTATGTCCAGCTATTCGTTTCGCACTCAAGTTATCATTGTTGTCGCAACGGTGGATATTCATAATTTTGTACGTCGTTCTGGAATGGTGGACGAGGCGTTTAGTACAGTAGAAACGGATGAGGATGCTTCTGAGGTGGAGCTACCAACCGCTAAAGACGATATGAACGTTTCGGAAATGCAGCGAAGTGATTGAGACACTTACTTCGCGATTATACGACACAGCAACAATGATAATATATTTTTTAATCGAGAGTATCCTTCAATGCTAAACTTGAACCGTGTTCTCACGTGGGAAAGTCCTTCGAACTATTTGTTGCTTGTAGTGAGGTTCAATACTATGTCAAATGCGAGATTTATTGTAACAACATATTAATTACACTTTAGGAAAATGAACCATTTTTATAAATTGGCAAAGCCGAAAAAATTTCTAAATTTCAATGTCAAATAAAATCAGTTTCCACTCTTGGTACTGTGCATCCCGTGTACAAGAATATTGAATAATTGTGGAGTAACAATTGTCATAGAGGGGCAAAATGGGAATAAAGGCATAGAATTCAATTCAATTGCAGGTCATTCACTGTAGCAACTATGCATGATTTAACAGAAAGAATGCATTTTGTTGGTTTTAATGTGCACCAAACGAGTGCATATTATCATTTACCAGATGCAAGAGTCTGAGTTCAGTCCTAGAATAGTTGGTATTTGTGTAACTAAAATTAAGCTTGAGTTCTTACTGCTGTAAAATATCCCTCTTTATTTATAATATTTCTAAAATGAGAGTTGTTTTCTTTTATAGATTAAAAAGGAACCTTATGCATTATATTGATATTTTTCCCTTCTAAGGACTTCTCTCATTTTTCTTTCTGAATGACTTGTTAACTTCTTCTTAGGTTTCCACGAGGAATTAATCTTCGTTTGGAATTTATACTAAGTGCAAGTTTGTCATTGATATTAATGTTTAAGATCACTTATTTCTTAATATTGTATTTTGCATAAATTTTTATTTTGTACTAGTATCTGATATACATCTTTTTCATTATGAATTGGAATCGAGGAAATGCAATGTTGTGACAGATTAAACATTATGCTTCAGAAGTTTCATGTGATATTGTCCACATAGTTCCTTGAAGTTTTTGCTACTTTTATTAAGGCCACTAACCTTCTTTCTATAGCAAATTCTCTAAAAAGAGAATTTTTTTAATCAACGGTCAGTCTGTCTAATAGTAAATTATAGTGGTAAATGGAAGGTTTATAATCACAAAAGGTGTTATATACTAATTTTAATTTTTTTTAGTGTACTTCCATCAGTAAAAAGTTATGCTTCATCAAACATGGAAGGTTATGGACTAAATTTTCTGTCAGAAATTATTATTGACATTTTTGGATCCTTCAGTAGTATCATGCGTATCATTCATATAAATAGGAAAAGTGGAGTACATATGAAAGGCGGGGTACATGGTAGTTATAAAATAACTAGGACTGGATCGTTTCAATGGTTGAGTTCAATCATCTATAAAGGAGAATTGGTGACCATGTCACTTATAATGTTAAGGGCGTTGGTTTAAATGGAATGAGTCTGTGTGATCAAAGACTTCCTTAAAGATTACAAAGAAAAGTCTTCCACTTTTCAATAAGACAAGTCCTCACAGACCGAGTGTTGGACTCTACAGAACTACATATACATAAGTCGAACCAATAAACCCGTGTTTGTTCAATGCACATTTTTATCTCTTAATCATGCATCATATTCATAGAGTTGACAATAATGTTTCCAGAGATGTTGGACCTTGGGCCATTGATTTGAAATGAAATTGTGTTGTGAGAAACCATTTTCTATGCATATGGTGGAAGGAAGTTAATGAAGTTTGAGACACATACAAGCTATGAAATTAGTTTTATTCAAATTATTCACCTTTCATTATTCAGTTCGATCTCCATCCAGCCCTAGAAAGCATGACTTGCTTGCTTTTTTTATAATTTACTTTATTCTTCTAGAATTCCTACGTGAAACCAATAGGCAACACTTTATTCTGGAGAGGATCTTCAATAAATCTAGTTGGCATAAGTTTTATCTACTTTACTTTAAGGTTCCATGTCCTTGATGACATTGCAAGTCTTGTAGCAGATTAGTGAACTAATATTGGGCCTAGTGACTTCGATTACATGTGAATGTTTCTGTTTTCCTTGGTGCTAATGATTACTGAAGAGTTACAGAGATGAGAACATTGAAAAATCTAACTTTTCAAGAGAAGTACTTTAAAAAATGATAAATTAAGAATAAAGAGTTCTCTTCATTTGTGGGTTGAATTCGTTTTCGCTTGACTGATTACAGCATAAAAATTGTGGTTCTTTGATGAATAGCAATATTTACTGAAGGAGAATGCGGGGAAATCAGAAATTGCTGCAAAATCTGTGGAAGAAACTGGGGATAAACCCTCAGTAAATGCTGTTACCAAGGAAGTTGTTGCGGAAACTGAGGAAAGCCCAGTTTCTGTTGATAGTGAAGTTTCTTCTGCTGCTGCTGAGGAGAGTGTCAAAGACTCTGATAGTGCTGCTGGAGAAAGCAATGAAACCATTCCTGTTGATGAAGCCACTGGTGAGGTCAATCCAGCTGCCGGTGAAGAAAGCACTGATAGTTCTGAACCTGAGGATGCAGGTGAGCAAGAAGCTGAAGAGACTCCAGAGATCAAGGTTAGCTTGACTACAACATCAATTACAGCCCTTTTTAATGATCGTGACCTACTTAATGTGTTTGCTTTGTTGATTTACACATTTTGTTGCTCTTCTACTTGGGGTACCAGCTTGAAACGGCACCAGCTGACTATCGTTTCCCTACAACAAATCAAACCAGGCACTGCTTTGCCCGATATATTGAATACCACAGGTAGGCTAGACTAGTTGTACTGATTTAGCAATTTATGATCAACTATGTCTTTGCCTTCTTTACTAAATGGTAGTCTTCTCAGGTGTGTTGCTGCAAAGGGTGAAGATGCTCAAGAATGTAACAAGTTTGCTAAATATTACCGTTCCCTTTGTCCAGGTGAATGGGTATGTTGTTACATTGCTAAGAAAACAGATTTTCTATTTCACCTATTTCTTGATAGCAATGCATAATCCAGGGGAAAGTGAAGGAAGGGGAAGGATGTGTATTGGATATTATTGGTACAAATTGCTCTGTATAATTGATTAATAAGGAGAATGGAGCGGCTCACTTGCAATGACTTGATAACATGTTTATATGTGAGCAAGGGGTATGCTATAGTGCTAATTACGTTTAACCAACTCCTTGGAAATTTTTGCAACCCTATGTTATTGAAAAAAAAAATATTATAAAAGTATTAATATTAGTTTTCTATATCCTATTCAATAGGAAATCTTCATTTTTCTTGGGGCGCTAATTTATTTCTTGTTACACCCTAACTGTTGCAGTTAGTGTGCTTGCTTTCTTCTTCAGTAACTTCCTGCCTATTTTTCTTCTAATTTTCATCTCTTTTTAAGAGTTCTTGTGGCTTGTCTAACTCTCAGGCTGCTGCTGTTTTTTCTTCTTTTACATCATTTTTCTGGCTTCTGCAACCACTTCTGTCCGCATTGATAGAGTGATGTGACATCGGCTTTGCCTGCTTCATAATTTTGGCTTTTTTAACTTCTGAAAAGATACTAGTTTGGTACTGTCTTTTCCTTTATATTGCTGCTGCCTTTTAATTTCACTATCATTCTTCAGGAGCTTCTCATTTTGGCCGTCAATGTGTACAGAGGCTTGCATTCCCCATTTTAAGTTTCAACAAATCTACTACATATTTTTCTCCAGAAAAAATAAAAAAATAAAAAAAATGCTAATCATGGTCTTGCTTCACCTCAATTCCAAGGAAGCATCTCATAAAACCCAGATCTATCATCTAAAATTTACTTCATCTCCCTTTTAAACTCGTCATTCATCAGTCTATTGTTCCTATTTAAATTAGGTTCTCTGCATACAATCGTTTTGTTAAAAAGCCAGTGATGACTCAATTGTATTCTGCAGTCTATTCCTAATTGTTATGAAGGTTGTGTTTTTGTAGAGAACTTAGGGGAATCAACTTACTGTCATCAAGTTGCCGTGTATTTCTGTTCCCAATCATTCTGATTCCTCATCCACGTTTTTGGGGATTTTCCAGTTACTCATGTTTGATGGATGCTTTGTTTTCATATATTCTATGATCAAACATAAGTTTGTATAGAGCATGAGAGAATCACCTTTCGACTTCTGGTTGTCATCAAGTTTCTGTCTCTCTCTTCCCAATCATTCTGATTTCCTCATTCATGTTCTTGGGGATTTACCAATCATCATTTGTGTTTGATGTTTTCCAAAAATTTAGGATCGAACATAAGAACAAATAACTTCTTGGAATCTAGATAGTGTTAGTGCTGTTTGCTCCAATACTTCTTGACTGAAAAATTCGAATTAGGTCCTGAAATTAGTTTTACTTTTTAGATCATTTTTTATTATTGCATGTGTGAACTTGAGGATAATTAGATTTCACGTAGCAGTTTTTACTGGTAATAAATCAATATTAAGTTCTAAATCGAGATTTTTTTTTTTTTTTCTTCAATCTAATTGTGTCTGCAGATTGAAAGATGGAATGAGCAGAGGGAAAACGGAACCTTTCCAGGTCCTCTGTAGATGGTGCACAAGCCGTTGAAGTTCAGAGAGTCTGTGTCGAGCATAATCCCTTTTTTTTTCTTTTTTTCTTTTTTTGAATATAGAAATTTGAGGGAATAAAAGATTTTGGTGTGTCCGTTAGAACCATGTAATGCGGCCCCTTTGATTAAATTGTTATCGAGTACTATACTATATTATGGTCATTTACTTTTGGATTATGATGTTTGTACGCTTCCTCTTGACACTATGGATGACATTTGCTGTGTTGTCAAAAAAAGATTAATTAAAAACTATTTGTTTCAAACTGTCCAATTAAATGATATTATATGGTAGAGTGTAAGGAATGATGTAAGAAATGTTGTACATCAAGCATGATTGTTTAATTTTCTAATGTTGGCACAATAATCATAAATATTTATGTGTTCCTACTGTCTCTATTTCTGTTGTTTCTTTTTGCAGGAGAAATGAAATATAGAAAACTCACTATTGACATCATTGCAGAATAAAAAAAATATCGGGTTCTGTGGCTATTGTTTATTCTCTTTTCCTGGAATATTGTGGTTTTGAAGGTGTGAAGCTGGCTGGATCTGGGGTGCAGAAAAGTTCGAGGTACTGTCTGTGCTCGACTTGACACCATTTTTTGTCAATCGATTTTTCATTTTTTTAATGGAAAAAGCGCACACGAAAAGAATTGGTTCAGCACAACCTGCTTGCTTCTCTCCCCGATTTTACACTTGAAGTTGTGGTAGAGATTTAGAGAACGATTGATTGAGTACGCTACTAATAAGTTACTATCTTTTATTATATAGTGCACATTTCGTTAAGATTAAATTAAGTCAAATTATACTTTAGTGGCATACATTTAAATTGAAGATATCATTTTTTCTTGGCACATATATGTTGGGGCCAGTTCTATTGCTACAAACATTGTATTTTATAGTGCAATTGCTTTAGCCGGATTAGAAACAATTTAATAGGAATCCCAAGTTTATACTCTTGTAAATTTTCCGTGCTCGAAGTTCGGTTAAAATGGTGACTTTAGGAGGGATTGAATGATTTTGACTTGTGAGTAAGATGCTTTAAAAAAGGTTCTACCAAAATTGGCACATGAACACTCAAAACGTCATCCCTTAATGTCCTGAAAATTTACATGAATGATTATGCTTTGGACCGAAGGAACATGAGGCATATGGTGACTTTCGCGATTGCCCTCAACTAAATCAACTTGAATCTAAGCTACGATTCAAATCAAGTTTAATCATAGTTAGATTTTTTTTTTCATTGTCCCCTTCATAAATTTAGTGGTAAGATTGACATTCATCTCTTTAAATAATACTTCATTTTATCAATAGACAATGTCGAGGTTAAAGCTAGCCCCACCCCATTCCTCCAACTATATTCAATTGAAGGCGGGAAAAGATTTGCTCTTTTATGAAAATTAGATTTAATGATGAGTTGAAAATCAATGATAAATTTAATTTCATTCTAATACAATCAAATTCAATGTACATATTGTTTTACATATTTTTTAGTGGTAAGATCTACATATGCATCTTGTTTTACATATTTTTTACATTGTGCAACGTGTCGACACATGATTGGACAGTTTTTAAAAACAACACATTTTCTCGCCCAACACTTTTTGAATTTGCATACAATGTATACCAAGATATCATCCATGGAATGTACACTTCACATAATTCATAATAAATATATCTCTGGGCTAGATTCCCAAATCCAACATCCAACCCTAACTCGAGAACATTTAAAAGTTCATCATCTAACCACTATGAATCGTAGTGTCCCTTGAAAATATCCTAAAAATCCCCTCCACTCTCACATTTCAAAACCACCAAAGCCCCCTCAAACTTTTTCGCTTCATTGTGTCAAAAATACAAATAGGTGGTGAGCCTTTATAGAATGGCCAGGGAAGAGTAAAAGAAATATGTAACAAACTCTATACAAATTGTACAAAACCGTATAACCAAAAAAATAAATTCTTCCACCCATAACTGAATTGGAGCCTATTATATACATATTCTTTCAGTTGCCTTGGATTCTTCTGGAATTTATGTGCCTTGTGGCATTGCTGATTGTAAAACAATTGTTGGTTTTGTCAACATTCTTGTCATATTTCAACAACCCCCGCAAGATGGAGAGTAGATGTCTTCTACTCCCATCTTGGTTAAGTGAAAATAAAAATATGCAGAGGCCAAAGATTTAGTCAAAATGTCTGTAATCTGTGCACCGCTGCTGACATGTTCAGTACCAATACTCCCTTCTTGAATTTTGTCATGGATCAAATGGCAATCAAGCTCAATATGTTTGGTTCTTTTATGAATAACCGAGTTGGCAGCAATGTGTGGGGCAGCTTGATTATCACAAGCTAATGATGCTGCTTGGGGATGATCAATCCGTAAATCATGAAGTAAATACCTAAGCCATCTTAACTCACAACAAACACTTGTCATATCCCTATACTCAGCTTCTGCAAAAGATCTAGAGATAGTATTTTGCTTCTTGGACTTCCAAGAAATTAGAGAGGACCTAAGAAAAACACTAACTGTGCTAGATCTTCTGGTGTCTGGACATGCCTCCTAATCTGAGTCACAATAAGATCTGAGCTGTAATTTAGATGCAGAAGAATAAAGCAGACCCTGTCCCAGAGCTCGTTTAATATATTTCAACACATTATGAGATGCATTCAAGTGTGGGATTCTTGGAGCTTGCATATACTGACTTAGAAGTTGCACTGAGTAGGCAAGGTCAGGTCTGGTTATTGTTAAATAAAAGTCTCCCAATAAGTCTCCTATAGATACAAGGATCAGGAAGTAATTCACCTTGATTTTTGGAGAGTTAGAAGTGTTGATCCAAAGGCATCTTGGCTGGCACTACTCCAATAGTTCCAAAATCAGCAAGAATATCTAGAGCATATTTCCTCTAACAAATGTGAATCTCCTTTTCTAACAGTACCACTTCTATCCCATGAAAATACTTCAGTACACCCAAGTCTTTGATCTTGAACTTGGCATCAAGAGATGACTTGAGAGACTCATTAACCTGCATACTATTATAATGTCGTCAACATAGACTAATATGGCTGTGAAAGAATCTTTGGTGGACCTTGTAAACAAACTATAATCAGCTTTCGATTGTTGAAAGCCTCGTTGAATGATAAATGGGGACAGTTTAGAGTGCCATTACGTAGAGGCATGCTTTAACCCGTATAAACTCTTGCGAAGTTTACAAGCTTTTGATTCCCCATCCTTGGAATATCCAGGCGGTAGTTGCATGTACATTTCCTCATCTAGGTCTCCATGTAGGAATGCATTGTTTACACCCAACTGGTGCAAAAACCAACCTTTAATTGTAGCAACAACCAATAAAGTTCTCACAGTAACTAGTTTAGCCACGAGTGAGAATGTTTCATGATAGTCTAACCCTTCTTGTTGTGTGTACCCTTTGGCTACAAGTCTAGCCTTGTACCTCTCTACACTTCCATCTGCATTGAACTTTATTTTATAAACACATTTGCAGCCTATAACCTTTCTAGGAGGCAAATCAGTCACAACCCAAGTGTCATTCATCTCTAGTGCGTCTATTTCGGCTTTCATGAATTGGGAAGTGAGAAGAATTGTTGGCATACAAAATCCTGCAGATATGAAGGTGGTCTTCTATCTCTAGTGGACCTTCGAGGTAAGTGAGGATTTGTGGAATTGTTTTGAGAAGATTCTGTAGAGGTTTCAAGTTGGTTAGATGGACTTAGTGATGCAGATGGTTGGTCTAAAGAATCTGAAGGTTGATCATGGATAGAAGGAGTTTGTTCAATAGGATAGCTTTGGTCAATGGATGATGGTTGAGCAAAAGGCATTTCAGTCAAGGTTGGTAAAAGAGGATAAGTGATAGTGTCTATGGTTTTGCAAGGAAAGATGTTTTCATGAAAAACAACATTCCGAGAAATAAAAACTTTGTTTGAATCCAAGTCTAACAGTTTGTAACCTTTAATCCCAAAGGGATAACCTAAAAACAGACACTTTCTTGCTCTAGCATCAAATTTGTGTCGGTTGTGAGTGAGTGTAGAGGCAAAGGCTAAACAACCGAAGACTTTAAGATGAGAATTGGTAAGCTTATCTTTGAAAGGGAGTTCAAAGGGTGTTTTGTGTTTGAGGAGTGGAAAAGGGGTTCTATTTATGAGTTAAAATGTTGTAAGAACACAATCAAACCTGTATTTCATAGGAACTCCACTTTGAAATCTTAAGGCCCTTGCAACATTTAGGATATGTTGATGTTTTCTCTCGACTATAGCATTTTGTTGGGGGTTTCTACACAAGATTTTTGGTGGATGATAACCTTTTTTTTTAGTCGAAATGTTTCATTTCAAATTCACCTCCATTGTCAATCCTAATTACTTTGAATTTGGAGTCAAATTTATTTTCAATCACTACACAAAAGTTCTGCAAAGCACCAGTAGCATCTGATTTAAATTTCAGCAAGATTAACCAAGTACATCTACTGAGATCGTCTACAATGCTAAGAAAATATCTCGATCCATCATAGGCTACTTCTTACAAGGTCCCCACAAATCACAGTGGACTAGCTCAAAGCATTTCTGTGACCTATGTTGACTAATGGTGAAGAGTAACTTATGCAATTTTGCTAGAGGGCAAATAGGACAAGGTGTTTTGATATTAACATCCTTAGGTACATGATCAAAATTCAAAAGATCTAGTCTAGAGTTTGAAGGGTGTCCTAATATTTAGTGACAAATGTTGGTGTCTTCTTGGTTGTTGATGACAGAAGCTAATTTGGTGGATTTGTTGGCTAGGAAAGGTAAGGCATCATTCAAAGATGTAGAAGAGACTTCATTCTGCAGTAGATGGTATAACCCATGCCTCACTTCACCCATTTCAGTCGTTTTCCAAGTGGAAAGGTCTTGCACAAAACAAGTTTCAGGAAAGAAAATGAGCCAACGGTGTGAAGCTTATGACAAATTTCTAGCAGATACCAGATTGAAAGAGAAAGACTGTACACACAAAACATCATATAAGATTAGTGTTTCAGTTACTTTGATTGTTCCAATATGGGCGACACTAACAAAATCCCCATTTGGAAGAGCAACAGAGTGATTAATTTTTGCCTTAATGGTGATAAAAAAAGGTTGGGGAACGGATCATATGATCTGTTGCCCCAGTGTCCACAATCCAAGCGATATCAGAAATATTTTTTGATTTTGTACTGCACACAAAGAGAAGGAGAAATACCAGAAATCTTTGGAATATCAACATCACTTGAAGAAGAATGTATACAAGTTTTCACTTGGTTGGCTAAGGATGTGTAAAGCTGGTTGTTTTGTGGTTTGAATAAGGTCATCAGCTGAGCATATTGCTCTTGAGTTAAAGACATTTGGGTGTTGTTACTGAGCTGCTCCTGTCCAGACTGACTAAGAGTGACCGCTAGATTGGTAGAAGGTCTAGTGGCTCTAGTCTTTCCATAGAACTCGTGCCCCGGTGGATAGCCATGTAATTTGAAGCATTTGTCGGCAGTGTGCCTAGGCATATTACAAAAATTGCACGCTGGTTTATCACGGTTGGCTTTGAAACATATCTCAAGTGAATGTCCAGCCATTTTGCAAAAGGTGCAGTAATATTTTCCCTGAGACGTCATATACTGTTTTCTTACATCTCTAGCAGCTACCTTTGCCATAAGTGCCATAGTATCATTAGCAGGAATATCAACAGAAATTTGCCTTCTCTTTTCTTCTTGTTGAATAATGGAATACACCTCATTAAGACTCGAAAAGGTTTGATCAGAAGGATTTGAGCCTTAAGGCACTTGTATGAGTCATTAAGTCCCATGAGAAATTTCTTCACCCAATCCCTCTCTTGATTGTTAACTATTGTCTTCAGTCCCCCCACAAGTACAGTTAGGAATACATTCATAATTCAACAACTCATCAAGAATGGCTTTGAGTTTTGAGAAGTACATACTCAAAAAGTCTTGATTATGCTGTAAACTCACAATACCTTGCTTTATCTCATAAATTCTGGGTGCAAGTCGTTGCTCAAGTTATAGCCACAACTGGTGAGCTGTTTCAGCATAGAGTGTGCTTGACTTGATATCCATAGACATGGTGTTCTGCAACCAAGTAATGACGTTATGATTGCAGTGCAACCAATGATCCATCAGTGGACTATTTGCATCAGCAGGTTCACAAATACTCCCATCTATGAAGCCTAACTTGTTCTTGATTCGGATAGCTCTCTTCATTGATCTTGCCTAGGAATGATAGTTGCTGGAATCCAACATTTGAGTAACCAGCAATGCTCTAGGACTATCATTACTACCAATAAATATGGATTGTATGGCTGAGATGGATCGATAGAGTTTGGATTTAGATGTAGGTTTTGATTTTGATTTGAGTTGGTAGAATCCTCTTGTTCTGGATTTGGAGGTAGGTTTTGCTTTTGATTTGAGTTGGTAGAATCCTCTTGAGCCATGGTTGCTCTAATACCATATAAGAAAAATCAATAAAAGTAGAAAAACCAAAGAGAAGAAATCAAGCTGGGAGAAATTGCTTCATTGTATTTTCATTGTGTCAAAAATACAAATAGGTGGTGAGTCTTTATAGAATGGTCAGGGAAGAGTAAAAGAAATATGTAACAAACTCTATACAAAGCTGTATGACCAAAAATAAAAAATAAATAAATTCTTCCACCCATAACTGAATTGGAGCGTATTATATACATATTCTTTCAGCTGCCTTCCTTGGATTCTTTTAGAATTTCTGTGCCTTGCTGGCATTGCTAATTGTGAAACAATTGTTGGTTTTGTCAGCGTTCTTGTCATATTTCAACACATGTCATCCTAAAATCAATAGATATGGACTGTTTTCTAGGAATTAACCATGAACCCTTTCAATGACATTATAGATTTCCTTTGTATATTATGTATGTTAATTGGTGAATAGATAACTATTACTTGAGGCCTAAAATGTTTTATTTTGAATGTGGGTACTGTGTAAGGTACTAAGGTAGATCTTATGGACAAATGAAAAAGGATTTATGGAAGTGGCTTCAAATTTATTGGATCAAAAGTTTAGTTTAATGTTTGTATTTACCTTTGTGGTGAGTTATTTGTGTAGATGTAACAGAAGCTGTTGCGACGAAAAGAAATCTATAAATTGCTTCAAGATTTGTCAGCCATTCTTCGTGTTAAAATTTGTTGTCATTGCTGGTCCTTAAAGATTCCCCTGTCCGATCTTATACTGTAGTGTAGTATGTTGTTTTAGATAAGGGATTCCTCCTCACCTTGATTCATCTGCATATAGTGCTTAATTATTAAAAAAAATTCTAGGAATTCTTGTGTACAAATGAGCTAACAAGTTTTTTTCACAGATTTTAGTTAGAGAAATACTTATTATCTTAAGGGTGTGTTTGATGGATATTATTGAGGAAATAATGTATTTTAAATAGTGATATGATGTGAAATATGTGGTTAAAAAGTAAGAAAAATTATTTATGTGATGAAAAATATTATTTTATCGAAAAATATGTGGTTGAAAATGAGTTTTGAAAGAATGTATTTTTAGAGAATGTGTGTCAAACATGGGCTTAATTTCCATGTTTAAAATGAGTGTCTGCTTTTGTCTTTTCAGGACATTGCTAATCCGGACTTCTCTGTGTTTTTACTTTGATTTTGAACTCTCCTGGCTGGGCTTGTAATCTTGCAAAAAAGGCATGTCCGGGTCTATTTCCTTTGTTTAGAACTTTATGAATTAGAGCATTCTTCGCCATGCTTAAAAGTTACTTTGCTGGACTTATTTTTCTGGAAAAATAATTTTTCTTAGTTAAAAAAGAACTTGAATTAACTTAAATGTAAGTTCTATCTCATTGTGGAAGCTTTGATTCATGGGTTCACCTTTGCTGTTCTAGACTTCATCGTGATCAGTTGTATGATGCTTGTTTCTCCTCTACTTTGACCAGGCCTTCAATGAAGCAATTGCCGAGTTCGATACGCTCGGCTAGGAGTCCTTTGATTATGCAACTTCTTCGTGATAACCTCACTCTATGGACCTCTGATATGCAGGTATTCATTTATGTAGAACTCCTTGTTATATGCATGTCAGCATTTCTTTCTATGTAGTACTGGATGGGACCAAACTGCAACCATTGATGCTATACAAACCGTCTTACCAAACAAGCCATTATGATTTCACATGCTACTAACTTCTCATACTGCATTTGTTTTCTTTATGGTATTTGATTTATCTGTATATGGCTTTTCCTACAGGAGGATGGAGCTGATGAGATAGAAGATGCTCCAAATCACGACGATGAACCACAATAGTGAGGGTATTCGTCCTTGAAGCAGATTTTCACTCCTCTATTTGTTGTTTTTATTTGGAGAAGCTGATTTTATTCCTTTCCTTACTGTTCTGGGTTTTTTTTTTTTCTTAGGAAATTTCTTTGTTACTGAATTGTGCTTGATCCCTTGCAGCCTCTTTAAATTGTAATAGTTTGAAGTGAATAGCCATTTATATCAATAAGGGGAGATGCTATACGTACATAAGGGTGTACACTCAAATTTACATCCCCTTCACATGTGCGCATAGGTTTAATTCCCTCTACGTGTTTAAACCTTTGAGTACATTTCGGAGTGTACAAGTATCATTTTTCCATCAATAATAGCACCATGATTCTTTGATACTCTGGAGCATTTGCGTTAACTACTGTACATATTTTCTCATGATAACTCTTGCATTGATAGGCAAGGGTACTATTTTTTATTTTTATTTTTAAATAATGTTGAACCACATAAAAACGACTTTTAGGGCATCTCCAACTCTTTGTACCATTTCACCATTTTTCCTCATTTTGCACCAAAATATTGGTGAAATGGTGCATGGGTTAATGTCTTTTGTGCCCCTCTTTTCCATGGTGAACCAATTTTTTATTAAGGGTAATTATGTCATTTTCTTGCTATACAACAAATTTTAATTCTTTATTATTAATTTTTTAAAAAAAAGTTATTAATGTATTCAATATTTTCATTGACGAAATACAATTATTTGTTTAATAATTTGTGTAATAGTAAATTAAATAAATCATTAAAAATGAAAAAAAGCGAATAAAATAATTAAACATTATTTATTTGGTGCAATGGGTTGATTTTAGTTTAGTGTAAAACTTACCTCAAATTTTGGTTCAGGATTGGAGATGAAATCAATTTAGGCTGAGAGTCGCTTGTGCTATCTTTGAATAAAGAAACATCAATCTTCAAGTATTTGGTTATTATCTCCCTTTTGTTTAAAAAATGGCTTTCGCAAAGTTTCGTTCCAATCTTTAAAGACCGTCCGTCAAACCTCGAAATATGGCCAAAACTCCACTGTTGAACTTGACGCGTGTCTCGAAATATTATTGAACAATCTTCCATCCATTTTCCTTGGGAATCAAAACGCTATCAATTTCCGCCCATCACGTTGAGTGATTTTTTTGAAAAATGTAAGGTTAAAAAATTGAATATATTTTTTAAAAATTTAAGCGTAAAATATTTTATTTTAATAATTTTAATTAAAAATAAAAATTATTTTAATGATTCGTCAAATTCGAGAAACAATAGTCTGTGCAAGACACGAAGGGCCATCATCTGTTCTCTAATCATCATTCAACGTGCCAATCACAACGGTCACTAAAAATTTCCCAACGTTCAAATTCCCCGGATTAACATTAACCTTAAAGCGACATTCACACGCGTACGGTTTAGATCTATTTAGATTAATCAGAATTCATCCAACGGCTAACACGTGTCCCTACTGGAGTTGTCGACCTTTTCTCTGTTGCTGACTTGTTTATCAATGATTAGAGACAATTTAAACCTCATAATTAATTTAAATAAAAATTAATTAATTTGTTTCTCTCTCATTAAACCTCCCTCCTTCTCTCTCTATATCTCTGTGTATATATTAGTCTCCTTCTCCAGCTATCCTTCAATACTAGAGTCCCCTCTCTCTCTCTCTCTCTCTCTCGTTTGCATTTCTACAGTTCTCTTTATTTTGCTAAATTTCAAGTATCAGGGAGAGAGAAAATGGCTTACTCTAAATCAATGGTGGCTTTGGTTTTTGCATTGTTGGCTGCAATGGCATTAGCTCAGGCTCCAGCTGCCACGCCGAAAGCGTCTCCAGCAGCGGCTCCAGTTGCGTCTCCACCGCAGGGAATTGCTTCACCAACTCCGGCACCAGCCTCAGTTCCTACAAGCCCATCACCCTCTGAATCTCCATTGTCTTCTCCTCCTGCACCGCCTTCTCCCGTCGGTGCACCTGCCGCTAATCCTCCATCTATCGCCGCCGCACCCGGTAGCGGCGCTCCTAACTCCTCACCCAACGCCGCTGCTTTGAACAGAATATCGATTGCTGGATCTGCTGCTGCAGTGTTCTTCTTTGCTGCTTTTTTGCTCTAGATCTACTGATCTAGTTCGAAATATTCACGTTTCCGGCGAGCATGAAGATTAGGGTTTTGTTATTGTTCAATTATTTATTTTTACTTTTTGTGTGCACTATTTTTTAAATATTCTTTTTTATTTGAGCTTGGCTTTTTTGTTCATTAAATCCATTGGCTTGTTTACAGTTTACACATTGTAGAGTTCTCTCTTTGTTGTGCTTAAAACAAACTAATTTTTATCGATGAGGAAATTCTGTTCTTTTTAGAAGTTAAAGGATTAAGTTGCTAATTAAGAAATATATGAGGGATCAATCATGCAATATTTTGAATTATGATGCGAAGTTAGCAGCGTGAATTGCGGAGGTACAGAAATCACGTGGGGTGACAGCTGTTTTGGAATTCCATGTTAGGATGATGCCCATGTGCTCCATCGCAAAAGTTGCTATGCAACGAAATAAAGAAGAGGAAATTAGTTGTATCAAATGGGCCTTTGTTACATCGACCCATGTATTGGTGCTCCATCGCAAAAGTTGCTATGCAACGAAATAAAGAAGAGGAAATTAGTTGTATCAAATGGGCCTTTGTTACATCGACCCATGTATTGGTGCTCAAACGTGTGTAGGTGCTCCCAAGAAGTTGGGACTTAGCATTTGGGTTCCTATAAGCCATTTAACGAGAGGGAAATATACACTCACTCTTTTCAAAATATTAGTGGGAGAACGGGGTTGCACATTAATTGCTTGATGTTAAAAATAATTATATGTAAATTTTAGAAAAAATCATTTGTAAATAATGACAGTGTCGTAGGAAAAAAAAAATTGTAATATCCTCGTAAAACAGAACCAAAAAAGAAAGTGAGGTAAAGGTCATTCCTAAAAGTAGAGTTCTAAAAATTCTTCTCTAGAATGGTTGTGATTATATCTGGAAAAGTCATTTCTCCAACCTTAGCTCCGCTCTAGCAAATTTCCTAAAATCACCAACAAACTAAAAAATATAAAAAATTCACCATTCTACAATATCTCTAAAAATATTGTAAAGAGACAATAAACACAAAATAGCAAACCAACTCTTTTTCAATATGACACTAGTGTTTCGAAGCAGATACTTCTAAGGTAATGTTATATCCTTTTTCCTATGACATTTTAACGGGTTAATTATCTCAATAGTTACTGAACTTTGATCAAAGTTTCCAACAGGTCACTGAACTTTCGAAAAATCACCTCATTAGTCACCGAACTTTAAAATCACCTCATTGGTNTTGGTTTAAAACAGCCATTAGTTCCTTGATTTAGGGCATGTGTGGAAGTGATTCTTTAAAAAGTGATTTTTTATTTTATTTTATTTTTGGTGAATTTAAAAAGTAGGGAAATGTTAAGGGGAAACATGAAAAATGATTTCACGTGAGAATGTGGGGTTAATTACCCCAATAGTCACTGAACTTTGGCCATAGTTTCCATCAGGTTACTGAACTTTGAACTTTAAAAACTACGTGATTAGGCACTGAACTTTCGAAAAATCATCTCATTGGTCACTGAACTTTAAAAATCACCTCATTGATCACTAAACTTTGCAAAACGTGACCCAGATGGTCACTGAACCCAGTGATTATCTGAAAAACTTTTTGCAAAGTTCAGTGATCCCGTAGAAATGTTTTGCAAAGTTCAGTGGCCAATAGGGTGATTTTTAAAGTTCAGTGACCAATGTGATGATTTTTCGAAAGTTCAGTGACTAAACACATAGTTTTTAAAGTTCAATGACTTGGTGGAAACTTTCGGTAAAGTTCAGTGACTATTGAGGTAATTAACCCACATTTTAACTATTAGCATCTATATCTTGAAAATTTTATAATGCTTTATGACACCATTAAAAACAGTAACTACAACCTTACACTACAAGTTCTGGAATGAGAACCTTTTGCCACCGATGCAAGCACTGCACTTCTGATCTATCTGGAAAAAATTAGGTTGCAGACACATCAATGCAATAAAGCTAAGTTCTTTGATCATGATTCCAAAAAAGTATTCAAGTATGCAAGGCCACGAGGGAATTATATAACTATGTTACAAAGCATAATGACATTATCAAATGTTTCCCCTTAAGACCGAAGTTTGGAAAAGAATACAGATCAAATAAATCACACTATATCAAACTTGAAATGTCACATGTTGAAGATTTGAAAAAATTTGGCAAATAGGAGATGTAAATCTCAATCTAAACTTCATTACTATTCATTAAGGTCTCATCCATTTCATTTAATCAACAGGGGACAACCTAATCTTTTTACAATGGAACAATTATTGAACTAAATCAAATCTACTCAATATTAATAACACAACAAAATATAAAGAATAGCACTATAAGATCATAAAACAAATTGAGAAGAAATTCACAGTCGTCCAATTTAAGGTGCATCATGTGATTGCGAAAGACACCATAGTTAGTAAATTATACCTATTTTCTTCCAACTCTTCCCTCTGAAAGCAACGTCTCTTTTTAATGTACAATCCTATAGCAAATTATAAAGAATTTTTGTTGATCACGAGTATAGCCAAATGAAAGTATGATGGTTGTTGACTCCGATATGTCACACTGGAACCAAGGTTCTCCACCTACTCACATCAAAAGAAAAAAGATCAAAGAGAATAAAAAAAGGAAGGGAAGGATACAACTGACGTGATTACATTAGTATTTTTTTTCTAAAATCATGAGTACATGTAAACTCAAGGAAAAAATAAAAGAAGAGATGAAAGAGTATTTGTAAGTTTTAAAATTATTTCACTTAAAAGGAGTCAATCTTAAAATCGATTGTAGACAAGCTTACCCAAAGATCGGCAAAATCATCGCTTCTTAAGTATATATATTTCAGAAAACTAACTTCTTACCTCCTCAGGAGTCCAACCTCCCTTAGCTCTTCTAGTTGGGCCAAAAGTTCTCCTATAAAACACATTTGTGTCAGTGAATTAGACACTCGTAACCTTGAGGTTTTTTAGAAGTCATAAAATTGGACAAAGCATTTCTAGTGAGTGAAAAAGACAGTCTAATGCTCATGCAAATTGGAACAGGTTATACTTGTACATGTACACTTCATAATGTGAATGGAATATATAGCATTGTTGTTTATAGTTTCATCTTAATGTATTGACATCCACCTTGACTGTAGTTTCTTAAAATCATTCATTGACATGAAAAATTCTACCACGACTAAATACATTTTCAAATTTCACAAGATAAAATACAAATACAAACACGATGTGACAAAGCTCTGCTTTTATGTAGTACACCCAACATTCCTCGCTTCTAAGATATGCACAATCAATTGCATAGCAGTTAAGTTTAATGACATCAACATAACTGAAAGCCCACCTCTACAACAAGTGCGAAACCAGCTAGTCATTTTTATCAACTTTACATGATCAAATATAGCCCACGATAACTGTTAACAAAATAAAGTACAGCATACATGAAACTATTAATCAAAACAAGCAATCAACTTCAACTTCTTAAAACACTACATCCATTTCAATAATAAACTGAAAACAACAACTTAATCCCAAATAATGAAGAAAATGAGTGTTGACAATAAAAATTCAAACTTTAACAATATACTGAATATTAATTAAATTAATTACATAGATTAAATCATTATCATAAGCAAGAAAGAGAGAAGAAAGATTTTATGTGAAATGTAATTGATAAAAGAATATACATCTCAAAATGTTAGTTGAAACTTTAATGAAAATGTTATTGATAGCACTGTAAAAAAAAAAAGTCTCAGCACAGCGCGGAGAACATCGTGTCGACGCTGCGAAGACATGTCCGCGTCGTGTCGCGCATCGTGGACACGTTGTCTAGGCATTGCAGATACGGTGCATGGACACGATGTCCTCCGCGCAGCGTGGAGACTTTTTTTTAAGTGCTATGCAATAACAGATTCAACCACAATCACAGCACAACAACATAAAATTTTGGAAGATCGCCAATAACCATCAATTTCTGTGAAAGACAAACTCCTACGGACTGTTTAGTTCGAACTTTTTAAAAACTCGCCCTAGACACACTGTAGTCATCAATTCCACCAACTCTAACCCTGAACTAACCAAATATGAAGTTGTCTGATTTTTCTAAAAAAAAATTGACATAACTAAAAACAAACACAGAAAGAAAGAAATTAAACCCTTACTTTTTTTAAAAAAAAAACTTTCATAACTCAGACCACAAAGGTAGAGACCTCGATTCCACATACTACAACCATCAACTAAACTAAACATGAATTTTTTTTATTTTTTGTTTTTTGTTTTTTGGGAATCTTTCACATAAATTGAAATAAATGTAGAAGGGAAGAAATCAAACCTTCAAAAATATAGAGTGAATGAGAGAGAATCTGCACTGACTCTCATTTTCATGCGATTCTTGGAGGTAGTATTGTTAGGGTTTCGGGAACTCAAATCTCGACGATGGCTGGAGGAATTAAAGGATGTTGAAGCGTGAAATTTGGGAAAAAAAAGGGGTGAAGAAATGACATAAAGCATTGTTATGGTAGTCAGGATGGTGTAATTGCGTGTGAAAATGGAGAAATGGCACGTGAAGTGAAAAAAAAAATTGAATTATGATGATGATAGAAAATCGCGACACGTGGCGTGCCAAGTTTTTGCCTCTTTTATATTGTAGTGATATACATTTTCAAATTTAAGGAATTCGATGAAATTTTTCAAAAATTAGGTTGTCAAAATTTGTGATTTTTCATAAATTTTTGGGACTTATATATTTAAGGCTTATTCAGTATAGATTTTAATCCAATTAAAATTGAAAATATAGCCAATTTAATTACAATAAACAGACAATTTATGATTTTGATCACATATTAGTTATGAATCACATACGGTTATAATTACAAAAACACAATTTGTGGATCATAATTACATATTTAATTGTAAACCACACATTTCAATAGGTTGTAGATCATTTGTTGAATACAAATTATCTAATTATGTGCTCACAATTACTCTTTATCTCACCCCACTCCACTCCACCTCACTCTCACCCCACTTCACCATGGTTGACATAACCCAAATCGTCATCGACGCCATAAAATTCAAAACTCACCACCTCTTCCTCCCATTCCAGCCACCAGTAACCTCCAAATTTGTAGCTGTCTATAGGTGTAGACACAGAGTTCTAGTGCACAACATTAGCGCGATCGTCTGCGGAGGTGGATATATGGACGTTAAATCACTGCTGTCGTAGCACGATTGATGGTCTTTGTCTAAGTTTGCCGCCTCTTCGCTTTGTCGTCACTGTAAAAATTAAAGGCATTTTGTCCTCTTTGCGATCCAATTGCAACTGTGGTTGGGGTTGGGGTTGGGTAGAAAAACAAGCGACGATTAATAGTGAGGGAAGAATGTTGTAACAATGATTCAATTGCATATATGGTTGGGGTTAGGGTTCCCTTTTGAGTAGAAGTGGTGGTTGGCAATTGGTATTAAGGAAGATGAGGATGAGGAAGGTGATGATGATTGCATTCATTGGTTTGGGACTATAGGAAATTTGGGGGTTAAAATGGTTTTAGGGGAGGGGCGGGGCTGGCCTAATTTTTGAAGAGTAATGTTATATAGTGAAATTTCAACCTAGGTGACGCGGGATAATATGTTAAATGAAAGGTGAAAT
>CAIGRH010007763.1:0-12441 GCA_903798295.1 Fraxinus nigra | reverse complement strand
CAGAAAGCTTTGACTACTCAAAAAGAAAATGCTATAGTTACCATTTATCAGGAACCCAATCATGACTGAATTGAATTCAACTCAAACTCATCATGGATGCAATGATGAAGGAAAAGAAGTCAATTCACAATGAGCAAAAAGCCAGATTCCTAATCCTGTCGCCTATTGCATAAATAGCATAGGATCCCAAGCACATTTTGCAAACATTCCATGTTTTTCAAGGTTGGTTATCATTAGCAAACACAGAGCACCTAACAAAACTGTCTATATTTCAATTCCAGTCTTCTGCTTACAACTCTCCTTTCCCAGGCTCGCGTTTAAGATGATAAGAACACGGATTCTACTCTATCTTCTCCTTGCATGGCTTATCTCGGCAGCATTTCAACAACATCAGACTATTAGTCTTGTCGTTCAAGCAACAGAATCAGGCAAGCTACTATATTTGTCATACTTTGAGATGACATGCTTAAATATACTTGTTGTGGTTGTACATTCCCAATCTACATGCTTAAGTTTAAATGTTGTGCACTAGCATTTAAACTTAAAAGCATGTCTACACCGAATATTCCTCCCTTCAAACAGTTTAAGCTTTTAAATGAGGTAGTTTAACAGGGTGACAAACAAACAATTTTTCTAGCTCCAAGCTTCTTCCCGTCCGTGTATTAAAAAAAAAAATGTGCATGTTGAGAGCGTGTCTAATGTCTCAAGCTTTTAAATGAAGTAATTTAACTACCTTAATAATACTTACTATCAAATCAAACAATTATTTGGTTCTTAAAAATTCAAGTTTGTAATGAAGCCTCTACCTTCTAAATCCTCACAACAGCTGGTTTGAAGATCAAGCCTACAGAATACAGCACGAGGACAGCAACTGGACACATCGTGAGAACTTCGGTAAGAATATAAGCAAGTTCTATCCTTCATTTACAGTCCAAGTATTGTTTTTATCTAAGGTGATAAAATGGTCATTCGTGACTCGTGTTATACCAACAGGAAAATGGCATTAAGGGGGGGAAAGAGAAGAAAATTCGTAAAGCACCATCCGGACCAAATCCAATTGGAAATCATCGTCCACCATCAAGACCGTAGAGTGATGCATTTATTCTCTGTAGAACACAATATTACTTCAAATTTGGAGGTTAAACATATTGGCATTAGTTGAAACTTATGTTCAGGTTACTACTATAATAATAATTACTTTTAAGATTTAGGCCCCGTTTGGTAGGGATTAAAATCCAATTAAAATTGAAAATACAGTCGTTATTGTGTCCCACTCGTCTAATAAAAGTCAACAATAACGACTAGTTTTTCAATTTTAATCCGATTTTAATCCCTACCGAACGCGCCCTTAATTTGCCTACATCACATATGTGTTCCAGAAAATGATTTACTATCTACAGCACCGCCAACTCTTAAAAATGCTTCATTTATTTAATCTAAGCATAGTTATGAAAATCAAATTTATGCAGAGATCAAAAATTGCTAGAAAACCATAATACTTAATCTGTTTTCTGTGTGACGTGTCAGGGTCTTAGAAGTTATGCAGAGTTTCTATTTACATATTACAGCTCACTACAGTAAGGCTTAATTACTTGGTTAAATTTCAATTGTTCCTCTGATTAGCATATTTTCTATTGTCAACAAGATATAAGCTTATAGAACAAAAATAAAAGAGTAGAAAAATCTCTACCAATGTTGTTCAGGAAGGAAAAGTCATGTGAGGTGAGCAGTTGGAGAGAGAAACAAATGCCAAACATTTCTCAATTTAAAGCAAAAAATACTGGTTCCAAATGATACTGTTTTGGGCAGATCCAGCTCCAATTCAACCCCTAGTCTATGCATGATTTTGAAAAGCAAGAATGATACATGAGGTAAAATTTTGCTTACCGTGCTAGCCTCATATTTGGCAACACTGCATAATTTTCATACAAATGTGATATACTTGACAGTCTGAAAGATGATATTCTATAGTAAGCATGCATCGGAACAAAGTGTAATTGATTTTTTTGATAGTGTTGTTAGAACTCAAACTAATGACTGGCGCGAAAATAGTCACCAGAAATTGACCAATTGACTGGGGTCCAGTTTATCATACACACAATGTTCACTGGCAATAAAACAATTCATACCAAACACTTCTTTTCTGATCTTTTACTCCACCAAGGGCGGCTTCGGAACTGATTTGCTGCCAATAGAAGCATATGCCTCATCCGGAACTCCTTATCCTGCTGATTGAATTCTGTCAAAATTGATTTTAAGATAATCTGTTTCAAGAGTAAGTAGTAATACTAGATCTTTAAATAACAGCACGTCATATTTCAACCCATAGAGAAGATCGTGGTTATTTGCAGCAGACGAGTAATCGTGTGCATGTTTCTGGTGCATAATGGTGTCCCCATTCTTTAGAAATAGCAGTGTCACTCCAGCTCATTGGCTACCCTAATACTAGAACCCCGAAGGATCTGTGTCGATCCATCAGGAATGGGATAATACTCTCCACCTCAGATAAAAGTCACAAATACTACCCACTACCACTGTTACTACCAAAGTGAAAAGATTTGACTTTTCTAGAATCATTTTTCATTTTTCAGTTAAAAATCTCATATCAATTCTATACTAATGTTGATCTTTATTTATTTGAATTATGTAGAACATTTCTAGAGATCGTGTAAAGATTAATTTTATGAATAACACGTGACCATGTTTCAAGTCAAAACCCTTTTGATCAAATCCCCAGGTCCAAAGATTTGATGTTCGTAACCAAACCCAATCATCAAATTGGAGACGACAAACCTAGAGTAATGAACTTTTGGTACTGCTCCATCAAATCATTGGTTTAATGATTACAGGCAATTTCAACTTTGACCAGTGACAAAGAATTTATCTATGTCACTCTCCTATTTGCATGTTTTACCTATAGTACCTAGAAATCACCACTACTCTGAACAGGTAAAAAGAATCCTAAGATTATAGGGGTCTCTGGGGACAGGCAATGTACACGGAACATCCATGTATTACTTTCCAACTCTCATGTTAGAACATGCACAGACAAGGATGCAACTCCCTCTCTCTATCTCTTACCCCGTGTCCTTGTGGGTGGGTGGGTGTTTACCTAGCTGTCTACATGTATATGATTATGAATGAACTCATCGTTTACTTGACTTTCCTGATGAAAGAAACATGTGATTCATATTGTTTTCAGAGGGCAAAAATAGCATGGAGTTCAGAGAATGCTACAAAGCAATAAATGATTTTGTTAGGATAGGACTCCCAGCACGTGGTATTCAAACTTGTAGAACATTAAACCAATTCTAAGGTTTACTTTGAAGCAGGAAAACGAGTTCCACAACAGGTATCTGACATTGGAAGACATTTCACACAAGAAAACTCCAACTGTAACTTCACATGATAAGTGTTGCCAGTTTATGGTGTTATGCATTACCATTAAAATCATAACATAACAAAAACTCGAATTCTTTATTCATCCCTTATGTATTTCCAAGAGATTAAGCATCCCAAAGTTTATTCAAACTTATAGATTACAAAAATACACTATCCTAAACTAACGACACCACATAAATCAAATTTTACATTTAAAATTGAAAATCAAAAGAATATTTTTTAAGCGGCTTTAGAAAAACACCAAACAAAAACAAGTCAAGAGTATCAGACATGGAAATTGAATGCTAACCTCTCAAAACAAATACTAAATTAGATCACGAATACCTGAGCAGAAAGAGATGCCTTATAGAGTAATTAGACACGTCTGGCTAATATTAGTGGCAGCAAAATTTACTATTTCTTTGTCAAAGGGAAGGTGGCAATTTGAACAAGAACTCATAAGTTATGACATGTGCAGAGGAAAGTCCATCCTTTATTACCTGAATGGGTAAAGCGTGTGCTTCATCAATTCCTTAAACTCCACCTAATATTCGAACACCCAATAACTGGAAGCAAAGACCTCTGCCTGGTGTGTGATTTTCTTCTTCTTAGACAAATAGTAATCGATATAAGAGTTTGAACTGCCAGAGATAGGTTAATGTTAGTCAAATACGTATCATGCTAGATTCATGAAGTGACCAATGAGTCATTATAGAATAAACTGCCGATCAAAATAAAGTGTGATCCTTGCGCATAAGGTCAAGAGTTGAGCGTAAGATCTGAATCAGCACATCAGAGCCCAAGGTCAGTCCCTACAAGTTGACATTTGCACTTGATTTCAATCAAAAAAGCACTGAATCAAGGAGATTCAGATGTTGGACAGAATTTGACTAGTTAGCATTAATTCTGGCCACTGAAATAGAGGGACTGGAGGTTGTACAATTACAATAATCACATAACTAGGGCTCTAAGAAGTAGCCTTCTCTGATTGATAGAGCAAGGCTCTAATACCATGAAAAGAAAGAGAGAGTATATGCTTCATCGTAATGTATTGAAACGCAAAGACTCCATTTATAGGACAAAATACTGTTATGAATGAAAAGAATCTACATTATTGTACACCATACAATTATAGAATTAATCTACAGAAGATCTTGTCAACCATAAGATTAGAGGAATCTCCTGTGTAATACAAGGGGCACTGATTCCATGTTGAAAATCATCAGACTAATAAATTCACTTCACTGATTAGAAATAATCTAAAGAATTATCTTTTAGCTTTTGATGTGGTACCGAGTGCATTTCATCAGACTAATAAATTCACTTCACTGATTAGAAATAATCTAAAGAATTATCTTTTAGCTTTTGATGTGGTACCGAGTGGATTTCACAAGAGAAATGATAAGATGCAACTGACACCTTCATTTAAGGTTAGAAGTGTACTAGGGAGAGAAATGAATAACTCTGGATTGTAAAATCCTGCTTAGCGAGAATTAATATCCATTAAATGACGTGGCTATATTACATCCCATGTGAATGTGTATATGAGCATTAACAAAGGCCATGGTCCATGAAATTCTATGGCATCTCAAACAATTGGAGCTGAAACTTTGTTCAATTAAAATTCTACGGTTGGATATGAAACTTTGAACATTATACACCTCCAAGACAACTCTCGCATCTGAAATGATCATCATTTAAAAGATTCAGCAGCAAGGTTTTGTGCAAACTTGAGATCCAATCTCTCAGTAGGTGTTAAGAGATATAAACAATGCTTCATCCTCATCAATTCGATATCCGGAAATGGAATCTTCACCATTTTAACAACATTATCAAATCATAAATTTAGCTAAATTTAACAACAAATGATAGAAAATGTGTATGGAAAACAAAGCATGTGAATTAGGGAAAATAGATTACTCAGCAGTAGCAATTTTAACTTTTTTTTAAGTCGTAGGTTCGATTCTTCTAGCAATGCGCGCCAACTCAAATTTTGAATTTGCAAAAAACGAAGGTTTTTCATCCTCGTTAATTTTTCCCACACAATCTCACACTGCAAATCTAAATATAAATTAGTCAAAATAAACATTAAAGTAAAATACAAACGCATAGACTCAGATGCATATATTTATAGGTAATCGACATGCAACTAATCATCTATGGAGAGACCTGCATTGGGGTCTGCTGAGCTTGAAATTTTGAAGTATTCACTGCGATTCTCTCTTCCCCCACTAAACTGCCCAAAAATGAAGATTCAATTTTTGCATATTTTCCTTTTTCAATCGACAACATTATGATCGAATTAAAGTCATGAAGAAGGAACAGAAAAACTTCTACTGTTGTTTCATTAAAACAAAAAAAAAAAAAAGATCATTTGCAATTTCAAGGGCGCAATTCCATGGTTTTAGCTAAACATGAAATGAGGTGCAATAATAACGTCAATTAAATTTAGGGGAAATTTCAGCAGCGGTCCCTCACATTTTCAATTTTTGTAAAGATTACCCTAAGCTTCAATTTGTACAAGTAAAAAACCCTAACTTTTGTTAAATATGCACTTGAAGTCAAGCTGGATGGAAACCATCCATTTGATCGTTAGTCAGCAAAAAAACCCACAAGTCAAACAATTTTGACCAAATTAAAAAGTTGAAATGGTACTTGGCATATTTACAAATATTAACAATTAAAATAATGGAGTTAAAAATTAAAAAAATCCATACCCACTCACCTTCTAGCGCCACCCACCTCATTTTTATCTTCTCCTCCATTTCTACACCACCGCCACCAACAATTACTGCTTTTTGAACCTTACATTACTTCTTCTTCATTATTACACCACCACTACTGTTGACCTTTGTTTTGACCCTTGCATTACTGCTTCATCAAGACGAGCCTCCTCAAACTACCCTTACTTCTTGGCATTTAAGGTCGTTTTTCTTGAGCCTCGTGGTGTGGCCAATGAGAAGCTTTTGCAAGTCGATAAATTCATACTCCCAACATTTCCATATGCTGCTCCACTCCTTCCCCCACTCCATTCAAAAATTTCGGTATCCTAGCCTTCATTGCACCGTCTGTACAAACAAAAATTGTGAAACAATTTAGGTGAATTACCTATATAAGGGTTGGATTTGGATGAAAAGCTTTCCAAACCTTTCATGATTGATTGGTTTTTGGAGTTGATTGATAGGTTTGATAATGGTGGTGACAAAGGGAATTTTGAGATGTGGGAGTCTTGTGTGTAGGTCGAGAAATCGCAACTATAAGAGCAAACAGAGGTCCTTGAGTGGTACCGGCTGAGCACGAGAAGTACCTTGAGAATATAATTCCGGTAATCATGTAAATTTTCTTATGCAAAATACATGATCTCGTTGAGAAAGTTTGCTTGATTACACTATCTATACATTACTTGTCAATAAAGCTTATACTAAATAAGTTTTAAAGAGGAGCGCTAATTTAAGAAATAAATACAAAAGTAGACATATTATCAAAGGCGTCAATGTGCATGAGAAATTTAGATGTACGTCTTAGGTGTAGGGACGAGCATCCCTCCTTGCCCCCTTCTAGTTGGAAATTTTGAGGATGAGGGACAATGATTAAAACATCAATCTTTGTCGGTTCAATAACTTATTTATTTAGAGCATGTTTGGTCAAGCTTAAAATCCAATTAAAATTGAAAATATAGTCGTTATTGGGTCTCACTCGTCTCATAAAAATCAACAATAATGACTAGTTTTTCAATTTTAATTCGATTTTAATTTCTACTGAACACGCTATTAATATGGTAACAACTTGAGCAACATAAAATGAAATTCGACATGGATCCTCAGGGCTCGAGGATGGATCATGTACCACCCTGAATCAATGGATGCTGTAGGGCAGTCTCGTATAGGCCTGGACATCGAGGCCCAAAGTCGGGCCCCAAAAAGTGATATCAACTTCAGTTGGGCTATCCAAGCCCAACGTCAACTTGTACTCATTATCTAGGGTTTTTCATAACTGCATTTTTGCACTTTTAAGTTCTGACCCTTCACTCTCATCCGCCTCCCTCAAACACTAGAGAGCAGACGTAGAAGGGAGAACGTGAAATGGGTACGAGGAAAAGCAAAAGAATAATCTGAACTTTTCATTTTATGTAAAACTAGCGATTAATTTCATATGCTTTAACGTTGTTTTGTTGATTTATAGCTCGGATCAAGGTGCATGAGTTGAGACAGAAGAACAAGGCGGAGCTTTTGGCGCAGTTGAAGGATCTGAAGGCGGAGCTGGCGTTGCTAAGGGTCGCAAAGGCCACTGCTGGTGCCGCTAACAAGCTGTCGAAGATTAAGGTGGTCAGACTCTCTATAGCCCAGGTGCTGACCGTCATTTCTCAGAAGCAGAAGGCAGCTCTCAGGGAAGCATACAAGAACAAGAAGTATATACCTCTTGATCTCCGCCCCAAGAAGACTCGTGCTATTCGCAGGCGCCTAACCAAGCACCAGGTATATCTATTCAAATGACCCCCTTTTTTGTTATTTTTTTTCTATATTTCTTGGATGTCTTGTGAGATTTGAGATTTTATGGTTATCGGATTAGTTAGTAGTGTAATTCGCTTTGGATAAATCATTGAACATCCCAAAAGTAATAGTTTTCCTGTAAATTTTAGTCTGCCTAATTTCTCAGTTTTCGGTTTGCTGCTCCTCTTCGTTTTGCATTGAGTCTATTAGTTGCAATTGATCCACCCCCTCATTTGTTGCAGTATAAGAGTCTTTATCTTAAATAATCTTTTTGTAGACTATAATCTATCAGATTAGTTTAACTAATAAATATACTAGCCCCTATTTGATATCCTTTGTTTCCTAAAAACAAAGTTTTGAATATTGAATTTTTGGAAAATGTTTACTTAAAAAGTATGCAAAAGTTTTGGGTTTGCGAGTTGAATATTTTACTACGTGAACGTGTGGTTTAGAATGAGTACGATGAAAAAAGAGTTTTGAAATATAAAGGATATCATTAATGTATTGCATTATGGACTAGTTATCTGGAATACAAGAATGTGCTCTTTAATCCTCTAATAAGAGACCTGGGTAATATTTCTGGTTTCTTATTTTGTATTATTGAAGACTAACATGTGTTGATAAACTATAATGATTTTATTTATTTTAGAATTAACAAACCCTTGGTTTGGCAGTAAATTTCTGTTCCAATCCTGGATCAGAAAGTGTTGGATTCGAATTTTGTTGTGCTTCCAAATTCCAATTCAGCTAATGCCTAATGCTAGTGATCCCAACTGCACCAACTATTGTGATCAAGACACATAGCGCACAACACGTATGATGACTAGATCTATGACAACTAATTAGGGATGCGCGTTGATTTATTTCTCATGTTTCACTGTACTCCCTGTCTTTGGATGGGATTATTTACTGTTCTTAGCTGGAGGTTTGGTCTAACTTCTTTTCTTTACTATTTAATAAAATACTGACATAATGTGGTTTGTTTTAGGTCTTAATTTTAACAAGAGAACACTGTATCTTTTTAACTATGAGCTACTTCCAAATTTGATACTTCAGTTTGCTTCCCCAGTATTTTGGATGTCTTAGTTTTTAAATTTTTCTTTTTGTGTTTGGGAGGATATGGGGTTGCGAAGATGGAAACTCAGTCAATATGTATTAGGATTTCAACTTTCCTTTGACTAATCCAATATAGTATGATCTTATCTTCTTTCTAGTTTGGACTATTTAATAGTAGATACTGCATCTGATGGACCTTTTATTGTAAGAATGTTTGCAAATCTCTTCTATGATGTGGTTCGACTAAAGGGTATTATCCTAGACAGATACTCAATGAGTTTGTCTAACATTGGTTGAAAATGAATGGAAATTGTTTCTTACCTTGTTCCCGCTATCCTCTCTAGGACAAACTAGTATTGTTGTCGTTTCAATGGTATGAATGTGAGCATCATGGCCATACTATTCTGATCTGCGATAATGTTTTATAATGAAGTACATGAACATTTGTCTGTTGCCATATTGCACCAGTTGATGGTTTACTAGTACCTAAATTACATCCATAACTTTTATGGCCTCTCCTTGGTGTTTTTTCTTTCTTGCCCCCGTGTGTCGAGTTTGTAGTTTTAGCTCGCGTGTTCCTGCTTTCTTTTGTGCTTGGATCCATTTTTCCTAACTCAGTGGTGTTAATTTTGACTTTTGGACATGTAGGCATCTTTGAAGACTGAAAGGGAGAAAAAGAAAGAGATGTACTTCCCAATGAGAAAATACGCAATTAAAGTTTAAGTTGCTTTGGGTATTATCCATGTTTAATCTAGTAGGAGGATAACTATATTTTGTTTCGTAAGTTGTCAGCTGATAATTGTTGTGATTTTGAGGACTTTTTGAGTTTTGAGTGTTATTATTTCTTATTATCTAATTATTACATCTGCGCTTTATTTATGCTCTTTTTGTATTGGTGTTATAGTTTGTGTCCCATCATTTTTTGGACAATTTTAATCTTATTGCAATTCAATTATTTCACTAATACTTTACGTTACATTTTTGAGAATCATTTTTTGGATGATTTTAATTCTATTATAATCTAATTATTTTAATGGTTTTTTACTTGTTTTTTAATATGTAATGAATAGTATAAAATTCATGAACTTGGTGTTATTAATTTTTAATTAATTAACATTCATATTAATCTAGATTTAATGAATTTTGATCCACGTGGATATAGGGTTAGTATTTTATCGTCACAAAAAAAAAATTGAATTATAAAAATGGAGTTTTGAGATTATAATTTTCTTCTCTTAAATTTTATATTCTTTAGTTTATTTGAGGTTCATAAATTTTCTTAACAAATTGATATCAAAGGCTCTTTTGCTAGGGATTAAAATTGGTCGTTATTAGGTTTCACTCATCTAAAAGTCAACAATAACGGTTATTGTTCTAATTTTAATCTGATTTTAATTCCTATCGAATGGACCCCAAATATTATTTTCCACTGAATGCACGTTAAATTCTGACTAGTATAACTAAAAATAGAATGTTATTCTATAATTTGAATGCCCTAAGTATGAACAAATTCTCATTTCTAACCTAAAGCAAAGAGGAGAGTAGTTTTATCTTCTTATTGCAAGTTTATGCAAAAATGGTTTAGTTTATTTTCGAGATGTTGGCCTCGTTGCACATCGTGCTAAAATCGAAAAAAAAAAATTAATTGCATAATAATTTTTTTTATTTAAATTAAAAATCCAAGAATTCCTGGTCCAAAAAGGCAGTGAGTTGTTATCAATTATCATCATTGTTAATGTCTAACGTGGATTAATCATCCTTCTCCATTTAACTGTAAAGTGCACTTTTTTTTTAATCGCAGATCAATATGTTGCGGATCGAGCAATCTTACTTTTCATAATGTTTGTTAAAAAAAAGTAATTGTGTGCCCGTAATATCATTCTATTTCAACATACTGATAATCTAACATCACATGATAGAATCTTGAAATATTTTTATCTGAATTGGATAGTGCGTGTAGCTTCTTTAAAGCCCACTAACACTTAGTCTACAATCGATTTTTCGAATTAAGCAGTATAGCGGATTTGTATAACAAAAATACTGCAAGTACGGGAATAACTCTCAGATTTTTAACAGGAATTTGAATGGTAGCATCATGTCCGTCTGTGTGTTGTTTTCCCTCTTCCTACTTTAAATATATTCCCTCCATTTCAACTTTATGTACAAATTCTGTATAATTTTCGTGTACTTATAACAAGATTCTTTATATAAAATTTTAATATATAGTAAGTAGCAAGTACATAGATTAAGATAAATAATGTTCTTCAAATTTTCATTTGGCAATGTAAAGTTACACGTAGAAGAGCGCGTGGGTGAAGATGTGGGTTCCATTTGGAAGTTACTATAATGGGATGTGAATCATCGGAGGCTACCGTCCAAAATCCACTCGCAGTTTCCCCGCGTGGACCCCATGTTATTCCAATTAAGTGGCCCCCACTTTGCCCATGTTCACATTGACTCGCTTTCTTCCCATTAATTCTCAGATGGTGAAATAATTCTTTTAAAACAAGACAAAATCGACTCGGTGAAAAGCAACTTTATTTACGTCCAAATCAACAGATGAAAGTATTGGGGAGGGGATGAAAGTCGAGAGGTAATGAGTAAAGTAAGGTCGTGTTTGTTTCGGATTAAAATCATATTTTAATCTGAATTGAAGTCAAACAATTAACATTAACAACATTTTCTCATAGTTTTTCAATCACATATTCCAAAAAATTTTATCACAATCTACCAAAAATTCAATTTTAATCCCCACGAAACACGCACTAAAAATATTTTAGAAACGTGAAAAAGTTTTAATTAATTCATTTAAGTCTGTTTGGCTCTCATTCTTTAAATTTCATTTAAAAAAAAAAAAAACTCATTTTCAATCGTACATTTCATGAGATTCATAACTTTTATCAACTTTGTAAAAATTTACAAAAAAACTAAGTTTAATCCAAAACGAAGAATGGCTAAATATTTATTAAATTGAGGTTAGTTTTTTAAGTAAACTTTAATTTTCATTTGATAATTTATAAGGGAGGAATTATCATAACTGTTTGTTGCTTCTATATGATTTAAAAAATAAAGAGAAAATATTACTTATACTATTCCATATAACTCAAATGGGACAATTAACAAATTCATTTATTATTTATTATTCAATTCTTAATTGAAAGTAGCCAACAAATCCCAAATTTATCACTATTGGCTGTTGGCATCTACTTTTCTTTGGACCATTTGACTATTTTTTTAACCACTTGTTCTTGGTGGAAAGGCCCACAAAATAGTAACACATAGTACAAAACAGTTTAACAATAACATTTTTCCCTTTTTTCTTTAAAAAGAGGCCATTTGTAATTTCCACCTATCATGGCAATAGTATTTATCACAAATAGAGAGAAACTATGTTGAGTGCCAAAGAGAATTAGACTAAGGCCTTGTTTGAGCCCCCATTATATTTTAAGAATATATTTTTGAATATTAGATTGATAGATAATACGTTGTTAAAAAATAAGGAAATTTTTTGGAT
>CAIGRH010007759.1:0-11915 GCA_903798295.1 Fraxinus nigra | reverse complement strand
TTCCACTCCCGTTCGGACCAACGACCGCCGAGAAACTCTGTCCATCCAATAATTCCAATAATTGTTTACTTTTAATAATACGAGCGAAGATTTTTACTAAGTGCGGTACTAATTATACTCTCCTACAGTGTCAGTAACCCACAAGTTCAGAAAATGTCATAAAAGAAAATTGAAAACCGCTAACCTTGTGGAAAGGACCGACACGCTGTTCTCCAGCGTAGGATTTGAAATTCTTCATCACCATCTCCTTAATAAAAAGCCTCGGGGCTCGGGTTGTCGACTGAGTCGACTCGGCCCTCGACGTGTCGGTGGTTGTAGTCGATTCCGCCTCTATCCCCATCCTTAGTGTAAGGGTTTTTGTGGATCCCCAATTTCCGATCCGGCAATATAAGAAACAAACGGTAAAAAAAAAAAATGAAATGGGAGAATTTAAAACGAGCGAAATGTTTGGGCGGGAAAATGAATTAGTTTATATTTTGAATTGGGCTCTGGTGTATGGGCTTGGGGCCTCGGCCCATTGGTTGAGTACTGATCTCCACTCTCTAAGAAGCCAACGCGAGTAGTTAAATAAAACCCCTATTTGGTTTAGATAAAAATTAAAGTTTAATAAATTTTGATAAAAGTTGATAGATCACATGATTTAAAATTGTGAATTTCATAAAATGTATAATAAAAACTAATTATTAATTTGGACTTAAATTTTAAGTAACTTTTTAATCTGAACCAATCATGGACAAAATAACAATCTCGATTTTGAATTGTACTCTAGGGTATATTTGTGAAGTGTTTATAAATGATTTAAATTATAAATAAAAATGAGCGAATAAGCCCTTTTTGGTGTAGATTAAAATCAAATTTTTAGTAGATTTTGATAAAAGAAGATGAAATGTGTAGTTAAAAAGTTGAGAATCCTATTAATTATGCATTTACAATTATTGTTGACATTGATTTGAGATTTTAATTTGATTTTAATACACGCCAAATAGAAACTAAATTGATAGTACTTGTGAATTTCTCGAAATATGTAAACAATGACTTGAGTATTTTTTATAAACAGTGACTTAGGTGTTAATTACAAAATCATGTCAACAATTATCTATTATATCAGCAAACTTCTACTTGATTCCTTAGACATTACATACACTAAGGCCTTGTTTGATGTCACATTTTTCATGGAAAATGTCACATACGAGAAAACGAATTCCACTTTAGCCGTTTAATTGCAACGTGAAAATGGAAACTGAATTTCAAGGTACAAACACTTTAAGCTGTATTTTCTTTGTTTTCATGGAAAACAAATTCTTATGGGTTTGCTGGGATTTATTTTCCAACTAACATGAAATTGAAATTTCTTTCCAACTTTGCCTATCAAACGGATCCTAAAAGTAGCCAAAGCGATATGCTATAATTGTGGTAAATTGGGAAGTTTTAAAAGGACCGCTACAAACTTAAACAACACTGGGACCTATAGAATCAAATGCAAACATTACGGATTATTCATATCATCTTCGAGTTCTTGCAGTCTTCGAGAGTTAGACTATACTAGAATGAATGAGGAATAGTGGATGCTCATACTTTGTTCTTGGGAAACCTAGTTTTACTCCTATAATCAAATAGACAATGGAAAAGTTATCTTCGAAAACAATTGAGATTTATTATGTCGAGGGATTGTTACTAGATAATTTTTTGACGCAAAACATATTGTTGAGTCAAGAAGAAATTTAATATATATACCTATCTCTGATGGTGAAAAATATCCCACTAAAATTGTGGATGGGGTGTTAAAAACAATGAGATTTCCTTAAGGAAATGAGGAATGAATCTCAAGTAAGATTGACAGCTTAGCAAAGAAAGATGACACGATACTACAATTCTAAGGTCAAGAAGAAGCCCTTTTGTCTGAATGACCTTGTGCTACGAAGGATAATTTTATCTTCTAAAGAACTAGGATGGCCACTACCACATCAAGGAACAGGTTTGCCCAGAAACCTATAAAATTGAAAATTTGGATGGAAAAGCACGACCTCATCCTTGGAACGTAGAATACTTGAGGAAGTACTATCGGTAGAAATGTATTTACTCAGTTTGTACAAATTTCTTAATTCAATGAAAATGGCTTTGTTAAACTTCTTGAAAAGAAAGAATCCTCCCAACGACAAAAATCTTGGGAGAAGCCCCTGCCTGGTAGTTCAGCCACCAGGTAAGGAAGTATAGGCACTTCAACGAAGAGATGTATTCCAAAGGGGACCACTTCCTTACTCTCTAAAGTGGACATCGCTTGCCCTCAACGATAGAATTCATTGAGAATGACACAACATGGGCGACTCACTCAATCTCATTCTCAAAAAAGACAGCAAGTTACAACAGAATACGACCTTCTAACACTTGTGCAAATTGTGAATTATAAAGCAAGTTAAACAACTCTAAGACTGAAGCACGTCACAAAATAATAACACAAGTAAATATGCAGTACAAAATTTAGGAAATAAAGACAAAATATAAAGAAAAGAAATTTCATTAATTATGGGGTTTATTACGATTGGAGCCCAAGTGCCAATTACAAAAAGAAAACGAAAAAAAAAGTTAAAGCTAAAAAGAAGTGTCGGCTGGTTGCCAGTTGTTGGAACAACGGCATTAGGAGCCACTATCTCATTCTCGACTTGCTTACCCCTCGGCCTCTTCACCGTCTTCCAATTCAATTATGTTACTTCCGTTGGTTGGGGTCTGGGTTCACCTTTTTACAAGAATTTCGACCTTAGCTCGGATTGTCGATAGATTGAGAATGAACCTCAATCCATTCTACTACGTGTGTGTAAGCGAACCTCCGCCAATACTTAACAAAACACTCGTACTCTTCTGTTAGGTGAAAGCTAGCAACGTAATGCTTTACCGCTTCATCGTTAGCAGACTGAGCTTCACCCGATCCGTCTCAACTTCTTCGATCAGGCCACCAACTCTAGAATTTAGCTCTCATCTTACTGCTTCAGCAGGACGCATTTTTTATTTGAGGACTCCATGACCTTAGCGGCAATTTGTTGGTATTATCTAAAGTGTCTATTCACTTAGTCAGAGAAGCCACTTCGCTCTGCGATAAATGAACTTCTTCTTCAAATTCTCAATCTTTGTCAAATCAGAGGTGAGTTTCATGGACTCCTTGACTTGTTACTTCCTGATGGCCTCAATGTCAGATCCTGCTTTCTTGGACTCTTATTCGGCACTAGAGGCCTTGTCAACAAAGTCTTTATTTTTCTTTTGAGTTTTTAAGAAGACTCCAGCTTCTATGGCCACCTAAAGGCCTTCCCCGCCTGGCTCACCATTGTAGAAAAAGATCATCTATATCACTTGACTATACGAAGTTTTACCACCTATCTGTCCAGTATTTATAGAAGGTGGCGGTGGCCGTTTGGATCTATGGGGAGAGCATGGTCAAAGCTTTTGGAGCCAACTCATCATTCTCGGTCAAAGTAAGTTTGATCCTTGGAGGAGCCCCTTCACTGGCAGAAGAGACCTCGCTAGTCTTGTTTTTCTTCACTAACTCCTGCCTTAGGGGACGATGGAAGGGAGCATTTTCAAATCCACCTTGCCACAGTAATAGAGGTCGTCATCAATTTCTCTATAGCAAGGGCTGGTGGTAGAGGTAGGAGAAATGTTATTGAGCCTCCTACGCCTATAGACGAGAAGGTGCACCTCTTCTTAAGGGATTCTGTAGCCTTCTCCTTTCTTTATTATTTGATAAAAGGCGGCCCTCCTATTCAGCACCCTCCTTGTTGCCCTTCTCAACCTTATCCCTGACATGCTTGGTCGTAGTAGAGGAGGGTTTGTGACCCCTCCTTTTGTGGAGATGGAGGTTGAGGTCGCAATAAAATCAACGCCATATCCGGTGTAGAGTATTTTATCTTCTTGAAATTCTCTGCAATCAAATGAGCTTTAGTAAAATTTTCTCCATAAAAGAATAAATGGAAGTTTTGATCAATGGTCTATCTCTTCAAACCAATAGGCCAAATTCTTCGTAAAATCTCTTGTTTAATGCGAGGCGCTCAAACTTGCATAAAGATAGGTGGCGATGATATACATAATCTACCACGCCCAAATCAACTTTATAAAGTTCGAAGCAATCTATCGAACCTACAAAATGGAGGGGGTCAGGCTACCATAAGTACGATAAAATGCAAGTAACCTACAAAAAATCAAAGATACACTCACGAGCTTTTAATTAGTGGGTGAGAACTGTTAGATAAGGGATCTCATTACCCTTACAAACCTATCACGTCCCCTTCACCCAAAATCATGTTTCCTTTCACCCTTTGGTGGATGAAGGAAGACCTATCACAAAAGGAGAGTGGGTTCCATTGGGGTACAGTGAATACTAACCTTTTGAGTCTCCCTTCCCTGAGGCCCTAGGTTGGAAGATAGACTTGAAAACATGGATGGACATGTCCTCACCTAGGGAGGTCTCTTTCCATAGAAAATAAGTCTCCACTGGCTGGGCCCATTCATTTAGGACGAGTTAGGTAGGTATCAGTCGGCACGACTTAAGAATGGCCTTGAAGAATGGATGAAAGGGCAGACGAAATCCTCCTGTAAGAAGGTATTCATTAATGACCACACATCCTAGCCTAGGAAAGCAGGCTCTCTCCTTAGACGAATGGGCTAGGAGTTCGATTGTATGAGGGATACGATATTTCTCCCTAATTTATACGAAGTCGGCAATGGTAACATTTGGCGGGACCTTAGTAGCCCCCCAATTAGCATCATAACCTAAATGACCTTCCCTAAGGCTCGGCGCACTCTGGCTTGCCCTAATGGCTTGAACCAGGTCGGTCAAATTCGTTATAGTCACTCCCATTTCAAATGCCACCACACACAACTCTAGGTTTTTCCCACCAAAGTTTGAAGAGCTCATTATTTTAAAAAAAATAGGAACAAATAAAGAAGTGATGATGGATGAATACTCGCAAACTTCAGGAACGAATAGGAAAGATCACCGACAGGAGAAAAGATCTCAAATAACTTTTTGATGCAAAAGAAGGAGCGTGGAAAATCTGTTTTTTTTTTCACAAAGTAAAGAATAAAAGGGGTAAAGGATTTGCCTTTTATAGCCGTGGGTCATCAATTTAAGCCGTTGGATCTAAATCCTAACCATCCAATTGTTTATATAAAGGTCAATCCGAGCCATCCATAACATGTCTCTTCGTATTCTATGGTTTAGATTAGAGCATTTGACATGGGAGCCAATATGTCTGCCTCATATAAAACACGCTTACAACAATCATCATTGCGCATTAAATATAGCGAATGTTGCGTGTATGGAAAGCTGAAATGTTGCAGCCGTTCTTTCTCGAAAATGTACAAGATAGTTAATCATTTCTGCGTAATAATCCAGTGCATCTTTTGTTAACAACATTTCAATAATAATAATAATAATATATACCTCTTTAGAATTAACGAGCTATAGCCTCAGCAAATAACAGAGACAAATCACTTTAGTCTTCTACACGACTTCGACACAACTTCAGATGTGTAAAGCCACTTCAGATCAACAGCCTCAGATCAAGTGTGACTAGCGATGTTCCCCAGCTTCTCCCACAAAATCAGAAGTTTCAAAGCATACATCGTCGGTCAACAACCTCAACAAGTTACTTATGCAAGTAAACTACCTTTAAATTATAATTATAATATGAATATTTATAGTTGGACTTTAAGGGACTATTGTGGTATAGTAAAAACCACCCCAACAAAACAATTTTTTTTTTTTATAATGGAAATACATACATTACATGAATAGTCATGCTAAGACTCAGGGGACTATTGTTACACTTCGCTGCTGATACTCTAGTCAGAAGACCGTGTCATAGTACACATGGAAATGTAAGTCAAATCTAGTCAAGTCGATGAAGACTTAATTGATCAAAATAAGGAGGTTAAGATCGAAGCCCCCGTTGGCCGAAGTCCTTAAAGAGGAAGCCAAAACTCTTCACACCAAAGACTCCCAAAACGAAGTTTTCTGAGGCTGAAGCCCTTGTTGTCCTTTAGAGGATCTGCGGCTATATTTAGAAATGATTGATGTAATGTTTGTAATAATGAATGTCATGATTGTCAGCCTAGAATATAGAATGACTGATCCGTTGTCTATGTATTTAATGCATAATTGTCTGAGTGATATGAGTTTCGATTAAGGATGGCAATGGGGTCGGGGCAACCTCCCCACCTCGCCAAGTCAAGCAATTCCCCGCCTCGTTACCCGTTTAAGGGGGGCGGGACCCTTGCCTCGTTTATTTTTTTTTAAAATTTTTGATAATTTATTTTTATTGCTCTCATTCATTAGACTTAGACAAATATTTTTAGTTGCCATCTATTAGAACTATTGAAATTTCGTGAAATTTTTCATTTAAAGTATTGAATTTAAAAAAAAAAATTAAACAGTGTGGGGGTAGGGCGACCTTTACCCGTCCCTGCGGTGGGGCAAGATTTTCGTCCCCATCCCCGTCCTGAATACCCGATTAAGTGGGTTATCCCCGCCACGTTCGAGGCAGGGTCCACGAGTATCGGGTTTGTCGGAATTTTTTGTCATCTCTAGCTTTGATTTAGGAGATGGGGCCACGTTGTTATTATTCAGTGGTTACCACGTTGGCTAGAACTCTATAAAAGCCCACAACTTATATCATTTGAAGGATAATGCAACTATATGTACTTAAAGACGCACATGATCTTCTCTCTTGCTCATCCCCTATTTATTTGCTCGAGTGAAGTTTTTTTTGACTTTGGTGGAATTGTTTGTTTGTTTGCAATCACATTTGATCATATTGTTGGTGTTTGAACATTCATGTCATACATCGTAGAGCATCTCTCACATCTATAAATGTCATTCTTTTCGGTCCGAATCTTCGATTAAAATGTGTTAGAAATTACTTGAGCGGCACGAGTGGGTCCAACATCTGTTGTCCATGTGGCCATTACAAAAAATGGGTTAACACACATCATTGTGCGACACGATGGTAAAAGATGTGAACTAAATGAAGTGGTGCGGCTGGTGCCCCAATAACAAAATGTGCATTATATGTATATCAATATATGTCATTAGGCTCCACAACTCTTCAAAATCAATAGTTGTTTTATGAGTTCAATCAAGAATTTTGTGTTAATCGACAAATTCATTTGTTAAACGTGGTGAGTCTAAAATGAGTCTCTATCACTAAGGATTGCAAGGTATCAATCAAATACTTAGAGAGCATGTTTGACATTGCTTTTGTTTTTTTATAGAATAACTATTTTAATTTTTGTTTGGAAACTTTCTAAAAGAACTTTCCATTTCAAGTGTTTTTAAAAGAATTTCATATTTCGAAAATACTTTTGGAAAAAGTCACATTAAACCAATTTTCTCTAAAAAGACTTCTAATTAAAATATATATTTTCATAAAATTAGTTAAACATTCCAAAAGTAATTTTTGAGCATCAACTATCAAAAACTCATATTGACTTCTTAAACTTAAAAGCAGTGTTTTAAAAAGCGCCACATAAGCGAGAAGCGAATGCAAATTGCCTCACTTGGCGTTTTTTCCTTTCTTTTTTTTTCATGCATAGTTGTGCTTAGCGTGCGTTTTTTAACTCTTATTTACACCTTTTAACGCTTTTTTCCTTTAAATATTAAATAATTTCGAGACTGATTTAAAAATTTAAAATAATATTAATTTAAGAAAACGTTGTTTTACGCTTTTTAACGCGTAGGTTTTGCCTAAGCTCGCCTAGGTTTAACTCGACATTCACGCTTCGTTACACTTTACACTTTTTAGAACACCGCTTAAAAGTCATATCAAACGGGCCCTCAATCATGTACTTGTGAAGAATCAGGCCCTTTGTCGTGCAATTGGTTCGTGAAGGAATGAAAATAGCATAGTTTTCACTAGAAAAGATTTGTATTTTAACCATTGTTTGTGCCCCATCGTAGGAAAATGTGTTTTTGAATAATGATTATTTGGAGAATTTACGGTTAAAAAGTAATTAAAAAATTTCGATTTACATATAAAATTATTTTATTGGAAAATGTATAATTGAAAATGAATTTTCTGAAAAATGAGGCTCAAACAATGGAATAATATTTACTAAACCCCTATTTGACAACCATTATTAGGTAAAAATGGAGTTTAGAATCGTGATTTTTAGGAGAATATGTTGTTAAAATTAAAAAAAAAAATCGGGATTACATTTTATTGTGTAAATGCGTGATTGAAAATGAGTTTGTAAAAAAAATAATTTGAAAATAATGATTATCAAAGGTACAATTTATAAGAGTGCAACCCTACAGTTAAACTACCGAATTTTGACAGCTTCTTTTAAGGTTTTCTCCTTTTAAACCAGGAGAAACACTACAATTTGCTGAAAGATTCAAGGTTCTTGGTTCGAACAAGCCAGTCCAAATTGGGTTGGATTTGAAACCATAAATCAACACGTTCGACAACCTGCAACGATATAAGTTAAAAAGATCGGATGGGTCTATTAAACATAGACCCGATACTTCCAACATGATTGGCCGTGAATTTATAGCGAGTTAGGTTAGGTATTAAAATCTCCTTTTATTTACCGTAAATCTCACATTAAATGATAAAAAATAATAATTACATAACCTATTCGAGTTTGAATTACCCCGTTCAATAAGATTGACATTTTAAAATGAAATTATAAATTTAAGTCATCGTTTAAGCCACATTATATTTTTCATTCTCATTATTCTACTCATCTTCAACCACACATTCTTCAATAAAATAATATTTTCCATCACATCAATAAAAAAAANTGGGTCTATTAAACATAGACCCGATACTTCCAACATGATTGGCCGTGAATTTATAGCGAGTTAGGTTAGGTATTAAAATCTCCTTTTATTTACCGTAAATCTCACATTAAATGATAAAAAATAATAATTACATAACCTATTCGAGTTTGAATTACCCTGTTCAATAAGATTGACATTTTAAAATGAAATTATAAATTTAAGTCATCGTTTAAGCCACATTATATTTTTCATTCTCATTATTCTACTCATCTTCAACCACACATTCTTCAATAAAATAATATTTTCCATCACATCAATAAAAAAAAATGCATTCTCTCCACAAAAATGCCTACCAAACAGAGGCTAAAAAATATTAAAATTTACGAGTTTACTCAAGTAGACATGTAGTACACATTCAAACTTGCAAAAAAACTAGTCTTCATACTTGCTTGTTCGACTAAATTTGTAAGTGCTTATATGCAACACGTCCTAAAAAATATATGATTAAAGGTAAATAAAAATTATGAATCTTAAAAAGTATGTATGATTAAACATATTTGATTAATTTATAAACTTAAAAAATCTTTACCAAACATGCTTTCACTTTTCTAACGATCGTAAATACTATATTCAAACAATCTCTCGCAATTTTAACAAACAATTGGCACAAATCAATCTTTCACGGTCACTCAAAATAAGGAAATCATTTATGTGCCATAATTATAATGAGATCACAATTTGTGTTAACTACAACACATTTTTATTATAATTAGCGTCCCTAAACTTTGATCAATTTCTCACTTATTCCTCAATGTTTTTCTTAAAATTCTCGGAATCAATCTTTTATTTAGCTCCTGTTTGAGCTACATTATTTTTCTCATTCTCATTCATCTACTCATTTTCAACCACACGTTATTCAATAGAATAATATTTTTCATCACGTCAATAACTTTTTCTTCATTTTCAATCATATCAACGGTAAAAATGCATTCTTACTCTCAAAATGTGTACCAAACAAGCTCTAATTTGCACATGTAATCTCTAATAATGATCTTTTCATCCAAAAAAATTGTTCGTATGGCATTAAAAGACTCATAAGATAAAATATAACGAAAAGAATTAAAGATATAAATGTAAAAATAAGCAAATATTGGAAACCTTTGTTATAATTAAAATATGGTACAGATTGCGAATAGTAAAAATTGTGGTATTATTATAATCAGTGTTCTAAAAAGCGTTCTCTAAATGCAAAGCGAGCCCAAAATGTCTCGCAACACCTTTTTTGCACTTTTTATTTATTTTTTATTCATGTGCATTTTTTTTAAAGCTTTTTACTTTTTCTTAACACTTTTTTTCTTTCATTATTAAATAATTTAAAATTTTGAAATAACATTAAAATAAAAAAAAATACGTTTTTTACATTTTTTTATGCTCAGACCTTGCATAGGCCGAAAACTGGCTTCTACGTTTCGCAACGCTTTACGCTTTTTATAACACCGATTACAATTACTCTTGAATGTGACAAAGAAATATCATATCAATAAAACTATTGATTGTATTGGTTGTATTGAACCACCCTTAATAATTAGATCAGTCTATAGAATTTACTGTTCACAACAACCAATAGAATTATTGATTGGATAATGTCTAGGTTCAAATATTTCAAGTAGATGAGATTTCACAATTTCTTAAAATTGATCGACACTTTGCATCATTATATCGATGATCAATGACACGTATGTTAACTTTAAACATTAAATTATATGCTGGTACAAAATAAATATAAACAAACCTTTTTTTTTTCCAAATATTCATACAATAATGTCAATTAGTGGATGTACCCATGTGACAAAGTTATGGGTTTAGTTGTGGGCTTACAGGGTCTTGTTTTTTGGGTAATAGGTCGTATAACTGTGGGTCCATAATAATGCACGTAATTCTGACAAATTAACTTTTAAATTATAGTTTGTTCGATTGAAAATGAAATCGAAAAAAAAAAAAAAAAGTTTTAGAAAATTAGGTTAAACAAGGTTTACTATATGCTAAAATTAGACAATTAAAAAAATATTTTTTTTATCCCTATTTCTCGCCGTTGATTAATTTAGAATTTTTTTATTTTTATTTTTTTTAATATCTTCCATTTTCATGCACATTGACTCATACTTCGGAACTTTTTCGAAAATATTATGTTATGAATTAATTTATCCTAATACCTCGCCTGAAGCACTCCGACCAGCTAAAAATATGAAACATTAACAAAAAATTGGAATTTCTCATTGTCAATGAAAAATTATTGCTAGTGTCCTTTCATAATTGACAAAACGATGGTGATTGATAAGGACTCCATTGCTAAAAAGGTCGTGCTAAAAAGCAGAGATGTTTCCAGCACGTTTAACCGAGCTTAGATGTAATAAAAATTAAGTCCTCAACGAGCATGACGTAGTGGTAAAATAAGAGGGTTCTTTAAAGGTTTGAATCCCCGCGACAGCAACATTTATGTTGTAAGACAACATTTAAATGTTGGGAGACCTCTGTCCACAAGGAGAATCGTCGAATGTCCGGTCTAAGTGTATATAAACTGTGATCGCATCCAGATTAACTCGGGTGGGGAACCAGGGGGAAATGTAGCAACTTCTCAAGATTAGTCGAGCGTAGCTTGGACACCTGAGTCATCGAAGGAAAAAAAAAAAAAGTCCCATTTGAACTCTATTATTTTTAAAAATTATTTTACATCTCACATTCTTTTCTAAAATAATATTATATATAAATTCAAAAAAAATTCTTATCTTTTATTCACGCATTTTTTCTAAAAATCAAAATTCCAAAATATATTTTATTTCAAAATCACATTAAAAGAGAGCCCAAACATCGGCTAATGTAAGTGTCACAATTTTCGCGTTTTAAGTAAGAGTATTATCTATTTTTTTTTTTTTTTTATAAATGTAGTTTGATCTTTCTAAATTAATACTCCAATAACTAATAACTTCTAACATTTAATTTTTCGTAAAGTTGACTGTTTCTATAAGCATAATTTAATATTTTTTTTACATCTAATAAAAAATACAATGAATAAGATTTGTTAATTATAAATTGCTAGACAATGAATCATATTATTTTTTTTAAAAAAAATGCTAGATGTACATCA
>CAIGRH010007743.1:0-10156 GCA_903798295.1 Fraxinus nigra | reverse complement strand
TTGTTTTTATGTATTGTTTTCTTTAAATAGAACTCGTTTAATGTAGGTATGTGATTATTGTAAAATATTTCATGTTAACTATAAATAATCGCTTTAGTTATATTTTAAATTTTATTATTCTTATTTTAATTAATTAGGTAATTATTATTTTTAACACTTCAGATTTAATTTAAATACAAATAATAATAATAATAATAATATCCTTTATAATNTATATTATTAAAACATGATACAATTAAAACATATTAAATTATTAAATATGAAGTTGAAAATATCATTGCAATTTAATTCTCGGAATTCGTATGTTCTTTCCACAAGCGATCTTCCAGATTACTAAATTTTGCATTTGTTTTTATGTATTGTTTTCTTTAAATAGAACTCGTTTAATGTAGGTATGTGATTATTGTAAAATATTTCATGTTAACTATAAATAATCGCTTTAGTTATATTTTAAATTTTATTATTCTTATTTTAATTAATTAGGTAATTATTATTTTTAACACTTCAGATTTAATTTAAATACAAATAATAATAATAATAATAATATCCTTTATAATAATAATAATAATTGTATTAAAAATTATATAATATAAATAATATAAATACCCTCGAAAAATAGTTTGTCAAATTAAAAGAAGGGGTATATTGGGTTTTGCACCATTTTGGATTTTCCAAAATGGTGCAAAAGATGGTGCTCCATTGAAGACACATTTGCACCAAAATTTGGTGCATTTTGGTGTAAAAGGGTCTTCATTGGAGATGTCCTTAGTGAGCCACAATATCATACAAATAGAACTATTTTGAAACAAATTGAAAATCATTTTGTAAGTTTTGAACAATCCACAATGATTAACACGTGTACTCTAGTAATACTGGTGTCATCTAATGTAAGTCGTTCCCAAGATGCAATGACATCAGCATCTTCTGATTTGCTCGAGCAGCCACAACCTCCCCATGACAAAACCTAGGCTAATGTAACCATTCTCCCCAGGGGATTGAAGCATCACCGATGAGTGAGTCCATCTCCGGTGCAATCCAACTTGTTGTCACCTGAGGAGTCCCAGCGGCATCAGCATCGACCTTACGAAGTTACTATTTAAACTGCTACATTCTTGAACTGATTTACCACAATGTATTTCACCGAATAGTGAGTGTGCCTTATTTTCTGTACACCTACACCGTGCACATACCCCAGTATTCATTGTATAAGATCTTGGCTACCGAGGTTTGGCAGCCGTGGAGCTGAACTCTTATCAAAGTAAATTGCAATTGCAACATGGTGGTTTTGAAAATTAAAGGAGATGATAAGTCACGGCCTCGACTGATGTAGACATAGTTGTTTCTACTATGAATACAAGGCTAGGTGCGATTTGAAGGGTTTGCATAATTCAAAAACTAACCAAACCAGGTTGGCCATTTTCTACTTCACTATTATTGTATTGACTTCGACCAAAGCATCCTATCTTTTGTCGTAGTTTGATTGTATGCACGTTGCAAACCAAGTATAGTTTCTAAACGTTCTAATTTAATGAATCGTAGATATTTATACATTATAAGATCCATTCGACGGAACTTCTATTTTTTCACTTCTCTTACTTCTAGAAGTTAATTTTTCCTAAAAGCTTTTCCATCCAAACAAAAAAGTTCAAAAAATTTATTCGAAGCAACTTCTTAACCTCATAAACCATTTTTAACTTTTCAAAATCCTTGCAAACTCCGCCCGCCCGAGTCTTCGACTCTTCAATGACTAGTTTAGAATCGCCAAATTATATAATTTCCCGACATAAACTCCAATAAATTATCATTAAAATGCAAACGATATTAGAATACTAACCATATTTTTAATCATACAAATAACCCAACAAACTGTCATTGTTTCAAACTTTCAAAATCAGACTTATCAAATAACATTATAAGTTACCCAAAAAAACCCTAGTGAAAATCCTAGATTCCCCATTTTGTCCGCCAGTATTTTAGGGTCCAAAAACAATGGATTCTTGATACTGGGAAACCAAATCCTCAAATACACAACAAAACGTCTTCGGCTTCATTATAGGGAGCAAAAATCCAAACCCAAAAAGTATGATATCATAGTCATAACTAAAATGTAGCAAGGGCAAAAATGGAAAAATAACTTCAATATGCAATGGCATCTGCTCCATTTCTATGCCCTTTGCCGCTTCCATTCGTAGCGGAAGAAGAAGATGATGACGAGGAGGACGACGAAGGCAGGCAGAGTTTTATAGCATCTAATGAGCAGTTGTCTCTTCTATTCTTCTTTAAAGTTTCTTCTTCGTCCATGAATATTTGCCTCCACCTGCACTCCACACTACAAAAAGCTATGTCCCCTCTGCATCAAACAGTGAAGGAAAAAAGTTCAAATTTTGTTCGTTGTACTATATAATCAAACATGCGTTTTCTTTAGCATGTGACTTATAAGTAGGTTTTTGAGATTAATAACTTATAAATTAAAAGTTTACTTACTTATACATGTAGATGTCTTTGTCAGGCAAGAGTTTCTGTTTGCAGAGAAAACAATGGTCAAGAAAATCAGAATTTGACACAGTTTTTCTTCTTGAAAAACCACAAGGAGATGGAGGAGTAATTGGCGAAGAATTGAGTGGTTTAATCATTTTTCCTTTGCTAATAACTTCCGAAGGTTTTTTGGAAACATTTTCTTGGGTTTCTAGTATTACACTCAGTCCCACCATCTCACTGGCAGTGGCTCTAAGGCGGCAGATGGCGGAGGCGGTGGAGGAAGGAGGAGGGGATTTGGGTGAAGAAAAGAGGAGAAAGATAAATATAGAAGAAGGGATAGCTGTGAATGTGGTACATGGGGTTTGTTGAGTGAGGTGGTGGGGGGAGGGGGGAATTTTGCTAAAGGTTATCCAACTTATATGTTTGTTTCATATTGGTCATCAAACTTTAATTTATTTCAATCTGATCACCGAACTTGTATTTTTATTTTGAAATGACTATTAAAATTGATAACGGTTATCAAAACTAAAGACATTCATAATCTTATCAATAGAATTTGTGACTTGATCAGTCGAAGACCTAACTAACAAAATAGGTTCAGTATTTAATACGTCACCTTTACAAAAAAGTGATATTGTATTTGTTATCACTCAAGAAATCGTATTGCTAAAAGTATAAATGAACTCACAAACTCTATTGATCAGATTATGATTCTAACATTTTTTAATATGATTATAGGCAAAAGAGTACAATTACAACAAAAGTAAAAGTCGGCTTATGAATTTTGTTGGTCGGGTACTAATTCCATGAGTTTTGACAACAAGGTGTGTTTAATTGCCAATATTTTTCATAAAAAATGTGTTTTCTCACTTAATCTCTTTATTTTTGTACTATTTGATTGACAGTTTTTTTTCGAAATATATTTTCTTTAAGAAGATGTAGTTTTTATTTTTCAAGTAACTCACTTTTTCTCATCTACCCACCAATAAAAAGTGTACAGGTATAATATTTTTTAAATTGAAAACTAAATCAATCAAACACATTTAATTAATAATTTTCATACAAATAAGTTATAGGCAATATTTAATTAATTTTCATGCTCGCTTGTAATCAAACGCACCCTCACAGTTTTATGTACAAAATACTAAATTAAAAATAAATAAACATACAAATAAGACTAAACAAAATGAAGTTGAGTGGTCAATATAAAATAAACATACAAATTGAATGACGCTAACGAAATTTCCTCTTGTGGGACCCATTCAACAGTGAAGTCGGGGTGGGAATGGCCACATCTATATGACATGTAGTGCTTCTTAAAAGCCACGTACCCTTGTATAGCTATCAATTGCTGCAAAAAATAAATAAATTAAATTTTTAAAATTTTTTTGTGCATTTTGTTTTGTCGTTTAGCGCAATTTACAGTTTTTACTTGGTTATTTTTACAGTCATTAATGGCACTTTAATGCAATTGATTTGATGTATTTACATAGTGGAACAGTGAAATTAAATCTAAATGACAGCGGTTGAAATTAGAGTGGCATGCCTTGTACCCTATGGACAAGATCCATGAGTTATTTAGTTCATGATACATGTACGTAAAAGTTGATATATTGATTTACGCTAATGTGAGTGACAAATTTTGTACATTGATATTGACACTTCATATTTCGATGAACTGTCGATTTTTGACATATAAAAGAATGACATTCAAGATGTATACTCTGTGTATACAAATAGTTTTTTTGGGCTTGGTGGGTGTAGTGGAATCGGAACGGGACTGGTCGAATGAGCCATTTAGTTAGGTTTATATTTTGGTATACGATGAGTCGGTTTAATCGAAAATGAAACTAATCAATTGGTAAACAAAAATGGTGGTTTCACCCCGAAGTTTCGTTTTGATATATTTTCAAGGTTTAATATTTATCTTTTGAGTAAGGTGGGATGGTACCATTCTATAACTATGGATATGTTTTGGTAAAGTTGAAAAATATGTGTAAATAAATCGATCGTGTAGTCTATTTTTCTGTTCATATTTTTGGATGATTTTTAACGTGGTATTAGAGCATACAAATGTCTTGAGTTTAGCCCTGTTTGGCCCCATTTCGGGGTGTTGAAATTTTTTGGAATAGTGATTGATGGGAAAATGTGTGGCAGAAAAGTAATGAAAAATTTTAGGTTTATATGTAATATTATTTTATTTAATGAATGTGTTGTTGAAATGAATAGAGAAAAAAGGAAAAAAAAAATGAGTCAGACTAAATTTCGTCATCATCAACTTTTAAAAATCTTGTACGGGTCACATCTTTGATGTAAATGATTAATCTGATCTTCATCGAGTGAAGTAAGTGTTGAAAATTAAGGTTGCCTAAATAATCGTCTGTCTGTTTTCTTATTTTGTTTGCTTTTGCAAGGTAAAATTGACCATAGAGAGATTATTCAATATTACAAGAACTTAAATTGACAGTTCAACAAAAAATTTGGATAAACATTGATTGAATTTAGCTAATTGCGAAGATTAACTATCAAAGTTAACACGGCATTAAGCAATCAGAACGTTAGATAAACAGTAGTTGTCAAAGTCGAGTTTCGGTCCCTATGACTAGTTTTTCAACTTTTGTTGATAAACTGGTAGGAGTTCATACTCAACTTCGCTAGACTAAGTGAATTTTATGTTATTTACTAGTCGTTCACACGTGCGTTGCACGAATTTTGTAGTTGTTGCGTTTTTATTAGTGTAGAAATTGTAGATGTTCAAAAAAGAAAAAAAAATTGTTTAAGATTGATTGGATTATTCAAATCTTGTGAGCATATTATTCACAAGGTGATTATTTCAAAAGCTTATATTGCTATACAAAGAAACTAACCAAAAATAAAATTGAAAACATCAAACGTTTGACATATATAAAGATTGCAGGTAAGAAATATTTACTTCATTAAACAATAAAGCATGTATTGAAAAATGAAAATGTATAGCAAAAAAGTTGTAAAATGAGATTCGCAACCTCTATTTCTATTTTGAAGAATTTGATTTTATCTTCTCTGTAATGGAAGACAAATTGAAAATTTGTTCCAAAACAGAAAATGCAAGATGTAATACTTGTATATATTCATTAATTCATGCTATTAATAAGTGTGTTTTTTATACTTATTTGCAACGCTAAATCATTATGTAGAAATTGTAGATGTTCAAAAAGGAAAAAAAAAAAAAAAAATTGTTTAAGATTGATTGGATTATACAAATCTTGTGAGCATATTATTCACAAAATGATTATTTCAAAAGCTTATATTGCTATACAAAGAAACTAACCAAAAATAAAATTGAAAACATCAAACGTTTGACATATATAAAGATTGCAGGTAAGAAATATTTAATTCATTAAACAATAAAGCATGTATTGAAAAATGAAAATGTATAGCAAAAAAGTTGTAAAATGAGATTCGCAACCTCTATTTCTATTTTGAAAAATTTGATTTTATCTTCTCTGTAATGGAAGACAAATTGAAAATTTGTTCCAAAACAGAAAATGCAAGATGTAATACTTGTATATATTCATTAATTGAAGTTATGCAGACACTGTTTTATGTTTGAACGAGTCTTGAATTTAATTTTCTTTTTCTTTTTCTCCAAGAAAAGTAAGTAAATAAATAAATGTCTAAAGTGTGTCAAAAACTCCATATTTGTCAAGCATTTAAACCCAATGAAATGTCAATCAACAAAAACACTAATTGTGTTTGTATATGCGTGTGAGAGAGAGGGAGATGGATCAAGTGCAGAAGAAATACCAAAAATTAACAAATTTTTCATAATTTATTTATTTGTTTATTATTGTTATGCAAATGATTTGCCACTTCGAAATGGGGATCGACATGTCTAGGTCGAGTGGTAGTGGGGATCGGGGGCAACACCTCAAAAGGTGGGGATCGACCTGCCCAATTAGGTTGCGGGGGTTTGAGGGGGCGCACCCCTCGTGGGAGTTTGAGAGCAACGCCCTCGACGGGGATTGACCTGACTGATCAAGTCGCAAGGCTCAAGGGGGCAGCGCCCCTCATGGAAGCTTGGGTGTAACGTCTCCGAAAGGAATTCTAATTTCGTGTATGTATGGAATGAAGTGTTTTTAATGAAATATTCATTTTTTGGCAAAAAAAAAAGAAATAAATCAATAATTTCAAAAAATTTAAAAGTTTTTTTTTTGTAGCAAAACGCAGCGTGGAGTCACCCTCGGCGAAGTGCACGCGGAGTACGGTCTCCGCGCACGTGGAAACCCAGGCTCCGCTCTGAGCGGAGGCACGGAGTTCGTGTCTCCGTGAAGCACGAAGACACTTCTCCATACTATGCGAAGACAAATACTATGTGTCTCCGTGCTGCACACATTTAGTATTTTCGTGGATTAACATTTCATTTGAGTTTAAATACGCTCGACACAGTAGACAAGTTTCTAGTTTTCAGTTTGTAGAACATCATTTTTTGCTTATTCAAAATGTCTCTTAATGACTTCATAATCTTTCTCCAATTGTTTAATTTTACATCTTGTTCTTCTGTTTTGTAATCAATTTTCAATTTGTCTTCCATTACAGAGAAGATAAAATCAAATTATTCAAAATAGAAACGAACCACCTTGATATTCCTTTTGCAATTTTATGGTTCTTTAAAAATTCTATATATGGGTTTATAAATGAGGAGAAAAAATAATGCAATTCAAAGTCATTTGTTACTATTGCATCTATAGTAACTACAAAGCGCCTTTTTTTATAATATAGTAAGATTTTGTTTCTAGCACAACATCACGTCGTATGTAGATAGATAGATATTAGTCGCTGGTTAAATTCATATACATAGGAAAGGAAAAAAAATAACTATTAACCTTGTTTGGCATTAGGTACTTGAAAATCAAATAAGTGATGATAAAATATCAGTCGGTTTGATAATCAAGTGACTTTACTTCTTTGATCATATTCATGAAATTAGGTAACTAGTGTGAATTACGTAGGATTTGAAATTAACTTAAAAGGTATTCGAGAAATATTCTACACCGGGCACCTTTATAGATGCGAAAATCAAGTTATAGACCTCAATGGATGCATGATGAATTTGAGACATTTACTCTAGCGAGATGGTTCCTCGCTAGGTTAATAAAAGGAGTATTTAAGTATGAAATATAGATGAAAGACAGCTAAAGAACCAATATTTCAATTCAAAACCTAGAAATATGGATGGCAAAATGGCTCGTCGGCTTAGGCAGCTCGGGCTCGGGCCGGCCCCTCAGCTCTAGTTGAGAGCATATTATTGTTTCGATAATGTTCCATTTAACAAGGTGATTATTTCAAAAGCTGATATTGCTGTACAAATAAACTAACCAAAAATATAATTGAAAACATCAAACGTTTAACATATATAAGATTACATGTTTACATGAGTAAGAAATATTTAATTCATTAAACAATAAAACATGTATCAAAAAATGAAAATGTATAGCAAAGAAGTTGTAAAATGAGATTTGCAACCTCTATTTTTATTTTGAAGAATTTGATTTTTTTCTTCTCTGTAATGAAAGACAAATTGAAAATTTGTTCCAAAACAAAAAATGCAAGATGTAATACTTGTAGATATTATTAATTGAAGTTATGCAGACACTGTTTTATATTTGAACGAGTCCCGAATTTAATTTTCTTCTCTCTTTTTCTTCAAGAAAAGTAAATAAATAAACAAATGTATGAAGTGGGTCAAAAACTCAATATTTGTTAAGCATTTAAACCCAATGAAATGTCAATCAACAAAAACACTAATTGTGTTCGTATATGTGTGTGAGAGAAAGATGGATTAAGTGCAAAAGAAATACCAAAAATTAACAAATTTTTCATAATTTATTTATTTGTTTATTGTTGTTATGCAAATGATATGCCACTTCGAAAAGGGGATCGACATGTCTAGGTTGAGTGGTAGTGGGGGTCGGGGGCAACGCCTCAAAAGGTGGGGATCGGCCTGCCCAATCAGGTTGCGGGTTTGAGCGACGCACCCCTCGTGGGGGTTTCGGAGCAACGCCCTCGACGGGAATCGATCTGACCGGTCAAGTCGCAAGGCTCAAAGGGGCAGCGCCCTTCATGGGGGCTCGGTTCAAAAAGAATTCTGACTTCGTGTATGTGTGGAATGAAGTGTTTTTAATGAAATAATCATTTTTTGGCAAAAAAAATAAATAAATAAATCATTAGTTTCAAAAATATAAAAGTATTTTTTTTTGTAGCAAAACGCAGCGTGGGGTTACCCTCCGCGAAGTGCGCGCGAAGTGCACCTCCGCGCTGTGCGGAGTACAATCTCTACGCACGTGGAAACCTAGGCTCCGCTCTGAGCGGAGGCACGGAGTTCGTTTCTCCGCGAAGCACGGAGACACTTCTCCGTACTGCGCGAAGACACAGACTCCGTGTCTCCATGCTGCACACATTTAGTGCCTGTTTGGGAGGGCTTTTCGAATTGTGAAATTGATTTTTGTGTCATTGCTTTTTGACCGTTTCTCACGCAAGAGCCAGCCTCAATATTGGGATTGTTACCGTTGGGGGCCTTCAACGGTCAGAAAAGGAATTTTACCTCAATTTTAATCATGGCCAGACAACCCCTTAATATTTTCGTTGATTGACATTTCATTTGAGTTTAAATACAATCGACACAATAGACAAGTTTCTATTTTTCAGTTTGTAGAACATCATTTTTTTGCTTATTCAAAATGTCTCTTAACAGCTTCATAATCTTTCTCCAATTGCTTAGTTTTACATCTTGCTCTTCTGTTTTGTAATCAATTTTCAATTTGTCTTCCATTACAGAGAAGATAAAATCAAAATCTTCAAAATAGAAACGAATCACCTTGATATTCCTTTTGCAATTTTATGGTTCTTAGAAAATTCTAAATATATGAGTTTATAAACGAGGAGAAAAAATAATGCAATTTAAAGTCTGATACGACGTCGTTTTTATAGTAGATTGGAGGACTGGAGGAGTAAAAACTGGAAAAATGAACAACAACATCTCATTTGTTACTATTGCATCTATAGTAACTACAAAATGCCTTTTTTTTTTTTTTAATATAGTAAGATTTTGTTTCTAGCACCACATCACATCGTATGTAGATAGATATTAGTCGCTGGTTAAATTCCTATACATAGGAAAGGAAAAAAAAAACTATTAACCTTGTTTGGCATTAGGTACTTGAAAATCAAATAAGTGATGATAAAATATCATAATCGGTTTGATAATCAAGTGACTTTACTTCTTCGATCATATTCACGAAATTAGGTAACTAGTGTGAATTACGTAGGATTTGAAATTAACTTAAAAGGTATTCGATAAATATTTGAGCACACCTTTATAGATGCGAAAATCAAGTTACAGACCTCGATGGATGCATGATGAATTTGAGACATTTACTCTAGCGAGATGGTTCATGACTAGGTTAATAAAAGGAGTATTTAAGTATGAAATATAGATGAAAGACGGCTAAAGAACTAGTATTTCAATTGAAAACCTAGAAATAGAGGTGGCAAAATGACTCGTCAACTTAGGCAGCTCGGACTCGGACCGGCTCGTGAGCGTTAAAAATAAATAAATAAATAAAAACTTGTCTGTCACTTACACGTATATATTGCACAAATTTCAAATCCTTCAAAAAAAATTTGATTTGTCACGAAT
>CAIGRH010007722.1:0-26459 GCA_903798295.1 Fraxinus nigra | reverse complement strand
AAAAAAAAAAAAAACCTGGAATTCAGTTCCCTACTAAAAAGGTGAGAAAAACAATTCAACCAAATCATGGAATTGGCGCGCGTGTGGACCATTTGTGAAAAGTGTTTTCTAAGTAAATTTTGTGCCATCAAACCACTACAAAACATGGAAAATGGAATTTGAATTCCATTTTCCATGGAAAATCCCTCTCATCAAACGGTGCCTAAGTAATCTTAAACTATCTACATTTCTAAATGAAAGTTCTATGTAGAAGGGACAATTTGGGGGTTAATATTCTAAATAGTCACCAAACTTTGCCAAAAGTTCCCATGAGGTCACTGAACTTCAAACCTTTCCTAAATAGTCACTGAACTTTGCAATAAGTTCCTAGATGGTCACTAAATTTCAAAACTACCTTAAATAGTCACCGAACTTTGCTAAAACTCCCCCAGATAGTCACCGAACTTTGCAAATTGAGAGCCCATACATCAATGATTCGGTGACCCATTAGGAACTTTTTGCAAAGTTGAATGACTATCTAGGGGAGTTTTAGCAAAGTTTGGTGACTATTTAGAGTAGTTTTGAAGTTCAGTGACCATCTAGGAATTTACTGCAAAGTTTAGTGACTATTTAGGGAAGTTTTGAAGTTTAGTGACCTCCTGGGAACTTTTGGCAAAATTCAGTGACTATTTAGAGTACTAACCCACAATTTGGTTCTTTGATTACTCAAAATTGCAATTTGACCATCCAACTACTTAATAGGAGCAATTTCATTTCAAAGGAACAATCAGGACATCATATTATTTTAAACATGAAATTTGATCCTCCAAATATTCTGTTGTGTAGGAAATCAGAATGAGAACAGAACAAGAAAAAACGAAAGGGCCAAGGATGTCAACTGAAAATAAAAAAGAAAAATTAAAATTAGCTTGTAAGTCAAACATGGGCTAAATGAATAGAATTTGTATGTTAGTTAATCCGTCTCCAACTTGATCGAACTCACCTTGGGACAAATTTACGAGTCTAAGATGCCCTACAGTGAGATATGTTTGGATGAGCTTGACCTGCTCGATAATACTATCTATACCTTCTCTCTCTATATCTACAACACACCGCACGTGTAAAATGTTATAACCCAGCATCATCAATGTGTCCAATGATATTTAACTCTCATTTTGTACCTATTTAATTTATAAATACAATATTATGTGGATATTATCCACTTATTCACAATTTAAATCGATTATAATCTTTTCTCAAACAAGCGCTCAAAGTGGTAAAGACGTTCAAACTGTTGAACGTGCATATGGTTAGCCTAATAGGCCAGTGGTCTATATAGCGTATTAGAGTTCTACAAAACTTATACATCGAAATTGAACTTGTTATAGTCCTTGATTGGCTGAGATTACTTGTGAATGCAACTTTGTACTTCAATCTATAAGTGGTCTTACGCCTAATTTAGCACTTCCTTCCACGGGAAAATGTCTACAAGTAATTATGTGAGGACCGAAGTTAATTATTATTTTTGTATATTTTGTTGATAAAGAGGCAATTGACAACGAGTAATTGACGTTAGAGACTTAGAGTGTTCCACATTTTGACTAGTACGATAAGGTTATGCACAACATTTACGTTGTCGTCTCTTAATTTTTTTGGAACGTATACTTTTTTATTTTCAAAACTGTTTTGTCATTTCTTATGATCATTCTATTGAGATAAAATTTCGAAATAATAAAAAAATATGACTGTTAGATCGATTTTTTATATAAGTATATATTATTAAATATACATCATCTGGGGACAAATATTTGTAGAATTCGACCAATTAATAAAATTGTTTAACAGATTTTACAATTAACTTAAGGAAACAGAGTTAAACCGCATGTTCTTATACAACGGCTAATTCAGTTAGGAAGACAACTGGCTTCATTAATTACTACAAATTCCCTCCCAAATTTTAAAGGTATTCCCGCCTACAAGATCATTCCAGATTTCTTATACAACGTTATAAATACGTAGAACACACCCAACGCTAACATTCGCAAAAACAGTCTCGTAGTTAAAAAGAAAGAATAGGAGATTTTCAAAAATGGGTACAGGTATTGATCTCAGAGCATTTTTTCAGAACATATACTCCGTTAACGATCAAGGTTTGGAAAATATTTTTGATTTGATCAATGCATCAATTGCGTTGGCTGCCAAGGAGAAACCAAAGGAATTTCTAGCGAGAAGATCTCGAATTATCCAAGCCGTCCTAATGCCATCTCCCATGGACGATATTCATCAAGATTGCTCGATTTCTTCGAGTTCGAATTTCAGTTGTGAGAGTCTCCTGGATGAAGATCTTGATGATCAATTTGATGGAGTTACGTCGGCCCCTTCGAAACCCATATATCCTGCCGCCGAGAAAAAGGGTTGTGGGGTGGCTTTTGATGGAGAAAACAAGGACAGAGGCAAAATGTTTCAGAGGAAGATCGAAACTGAAGATTCCAAGCATAAAATCGACGCAAGAAGAGGAAACGAGGGTTTGAGTTTGGATGAAGTAAAGTTGGAGAAGCCAAGTCTTGATGTCAAGAAGGTGAAAAAAAAAGTACAAATTGTCTCCAAGGAGAATGGTTCTGGGATTATTCGATCCGCGGCTTTTGATGAAGAAAATAAGGACAGGCGCAAAAAGTTTCAGAGGAAAATCGAAACTGAAGGTGTGAAGCATAAAATTGACGCAAGAAGTGGAAATAAGGGTTTGCGTTTGGATGAAGTAAAGTTCGAGGCCACAAAAAGGAAGTTCGAGGAGACGAGTCTCGATATCAAGAAGGCGAGAAGAGAGGTCCAAATTCTGGATTTTAAGGAGATTACCCAATCCAAACATGAAAATCGATTCAAGAAATCAAGTTTTAGGAGGAAGTGATGTGGTTGTTATTTTCTTTTGTAGTTTGATGATATAAATTTGAACAGACAACGATTTTAACTCTTTTAAATGTAATGAATTCTGTGGTTAGTCTTATGAAATTTCAAAGGTTCAGTTTCTGTGATTAATGTGTTCCAATCTATAGATTTCTTTCTGAACTCTACTTTGGTTATTTTCTTCTTTGAATAAGGTTGCCTCGAAGCAGAATTATTGCAGCAGATTCGATTTTCTTGAGTATAAATTTCTATTTAACTTATTGCATGCAAGTAAGGATTTTAAGATTCGGATGTGAGATTGTTAGAACAAATTCAGACAGAACATGACAGATAATTAAATTTGCCGAAAATAACAATGGGTAAAAGAGAACAAATTTGCAAACCGAGGCTTGTGTTTGAGCATCCGTCACTCAAGATACAATGAAAAACCGGGTTCTAATGAAGAGAATTAACACCAAGTTTTGCCTTCATTTTGTATATATGATTTCGATGTTGTCATGTAGAAAAATATGAATGTGTCTCACTCAAAATTATGTCAAAATAATCTGACAAGTAATTTTCCAACAGAATTTGACTTGTTTCTGAGTTTTAGATTCCTACAAGAATTGGACAGATGGTCTTTGTAGTAATTTTGCAAACTTATCCCTTCGTAGGTGATACAACTTTGAATTGGCGATTAGTGCATCTCCGAGACCACTTCAAGCACATAAAACTTCACTGACAGCCCATCCTATTCAGAAGCAGCAGAGGGGTCCTCAAACTATTCAAACGTGCTAGTTTGCCCTCCAACTATGTATATGAGGCAATGTCATCCTCAATTCTTTCATCTGTACAAGATCAGTTATCAAAATAAGCGAAAAGTCAAAAAATTGTGGTGGCCAAAAATTTAATGTACGATATCGCCACGTTACCTACTTAGATGGTGGCCACACTTTTATTTTCGTTAGAAGTTGAATTAATTACCACCAAGTTATTTGTATTTCAACTCACAATTTTATTTTTTGAGATTTCTCTCGGTTGCTCGTGGTCGTAATATTACTTGGAGAATTCTCTTGGTCGCTCTTAGTGGCAGTGACATAGCCACACAATGATTAAATACTTATTTGTTCGAAAGTCTGCTTTCAAGAGTATTAAGTTTAGGCTTCAGAACAAGCACTTTAGTTATCCAACTACTCGGTTGATGCGAGTTGGTCTTCCAACTACTAATAAACAACAACTTGATCCTCCACCTATTAGTCAGAGCAACGTTGCCCTCTAACTAAACAACAAAAGCAAATTGGTCCTCCAACTATTCCAAAGGTACTATTTCATTAACTAATATGAAAGGAAAATTTGATCTTCTAACTATTCAGAACATGCATTTGGATCCTCCAACTATCAATAGATACATGTTCATCCTCCATCTATGAAGAGGAGGCACTTGTATCTTTAAGCTATTCAAAAGTAGCAATATGGTCCTCAAACTATTCAAACATGCTACTTGGCCCTCTAACTGCATTGAAGAGTGAGTATGGTCCTCAATGTTTTATAAGGAACTATTTGGTCTTCAAACTATTGAATATATACAAAGCATTCCTCCATTTATTCGGTATAGCAACTTTGTCATCCAACTATTTAGTAAACACAATATGGAGCCCAAATATTTAGAAGACAAAATTTGGTCTTCAGTGATTCGACTGGGCCTTTTGGTCTTCACACTAATTTGCATCTGTCTCACCCTCCTTGTGAAATTTACAAGTACTATCCACTATTCACAATGTGATAATCTATTCTTATACAAGCGCTCAAGGTGGTAAAATTCAAATCGTCGAACATTAATATGGTTAGCCTAATAGGTCGGTACGGATGCGAACAAAGAGGACTTTTCGATATTTAAGTTAGTCGGAAGCCAATTCATCAATCTATTCAGCGTATTAGAGTTCCACAAAACTTGTACGTTGAAATTGAATTGAGCCAAGTTATTATAGTTCTTGATTTTTCATATAGATCATAGACAATAGAGACAATTTTCACACTATTGTCTCTTACTTTTTTTCAAAAACCGTTTATCATTTTTTTTATAATCATTCTATTGAGATAAAATTTTGAAATTTAAAAAAAAAAAAAATTTGACTCGAGACTCTTAAATAGATTAAATTTTTCATATAACTAGACACACATAATCATTTTATATAATTTGGAGTACCGAATAAACGAAAATAAAAATTAGTTAAAGATGTTAAATGTCGCACATTCAAAAAGGAAGGAAACAGAGTTAAACCGCGTGTTCTTCTACAACGGCTAATTCAGTTAGGAAGACAACTGGGTTCATTAATTACTGCAAATTCCCTCCCAAATCTTAACCGTATTCCTGCCCACAAGATCATTCCAGATTTCTTATACAACGTTATAAATACGTAGAATACACCAAACGTTAACATTCACAAAAAACAGTCTTGTAGTTAAAAAGAATAGGCAATTTTCAAAAATGGGTACAGGGATTGATCTCAGAACATTTTTTCAGAACATATACTCAGTTAACGATCAAGGTTTGGAAAACATTTTTGATTTTATCAATGCATCAATTGCGGTGGCTGCCAAGGAGAAACCAAAGGAGTTTCTAGCGAGAAGATCTCGAATTATCCAAGCTCTTCTAATGGCATCTCCCATTGACAATATTGATCAAGATTGCTCAATTTCTTTGAGTTCGAATTTCAGTTGCGAGCCCTTGGATGAAGATATAGATGATCAATTTGATGAAGTTACTTCGGCACCTTCGAAACCCGTATATCTTGGTGCTGAGGAAAAGGGTTTTGGGATTATTCAATCAATGGCTTTTGATGGAGAGAACAAGGATAGAGGCAAAATGTTTCAGAGGATGATCGAAACTGAAGGTTCTAAGCATAAAATTGACGCAAGAAGAGGAAACGAGGGTTTGAGTTTGGATGAAGTAAAGTTCGAGGAGCCGAGTCTTGATGTCAAGAAGGTGAAAAAAAAGGTAAAAATTGTCGCCAAGGAGAATGGTTCTCGGATTAATCGATCCGCGGCTTTTGATGAAGAAAATAAGGACAGAGGCAAAATGTTTCAGAGAAAGATCGAAACTGAAGGTTCCAAGCATAAAATTCACGCAAGAAGTGGAAACGAGGGTTTGAGTTTGGTTAAAGTAAAGTTCGAGGAGCCGAGTCTTGATGTCAAGAAGGTGAAAAAAAAGGTACAAATTGGCGCCGAGCAGAAGGGTTCTGGGATTATTCGATCCGCGGATTTTGATGGAGAAAATAAGGACGGGGGCAAAAAGTTTCAGAGACAAATCGAAACTGGAGATGCAAAGCATAAAATTGAGGCAAGAAGGGGAAACAAGGGTTCGGGCTTGGATGAAGTAAAGTTCGAGGCCACAAAAAGGAAGTTCGAGGAGGCGAGTCTTGATATCAAGAAGGCGAAAAGAAAAGTACAAATTCTGGATTTTAAGGATATTCCCCAATCCAAACCGACCGTTGTTGAAAATCGATTCAAGAGAGGGGGTTTCAAGAAACCAAGTTTTAGGAGGAAGTGATGTGCTTGTTATTTTCTTTTGTAGTTTGATGATGTAAATTTGAATAGACAATGATTTTAACACTCTTGAATGTAAAGAATTATGTGGTTAGTGTTATGAAATTTCAAAAGTTCAGTTTCTATGATTAAAATGTGTTCCAATCTATTGATTTCTTTCTGAACTCTGCTTTGGTTATTTTCTTTTTTTAATTAGTTTGCCTGGAAGCAGAATTATTGCAGCATTTTTAATGTTCTTAAAGTATAAATTTCCGTTTTGACTCATTGCAAGTTAGGATTCTAAGACTCTGATTAGAAATTTCACTGCCTTTGAATTATTTCTGAGTTTTTAGATTCCTACAACCAGACAGAAATCATGAATTAGACAGATGATTTAGAGACATTGTCAGCTATTTGGTTCTCAGTAGAGAAATTTTGTCAGCTCTACGGCGCTCCAAGTATTTATTACATAAAATCTGGTCATCCAACGATTCAGGCTCCAACTAAGCAGAAGGCAATTTCATCCTCCAACAACTCAGAAACAACAATTTGTAGGGGAAATTGGTCCTCTGTTTACTCTGAATGTGAAACTTGGTCCTCTAACTATTGCTGAAAAATAATCACAACTTTTCAACCACATGTTTTATCAATGTTTATCAAAAACCATTCAAAAAACTGATTTTTATTTAAATCAAATAGATACTCAATGTCTAATTGACTCCAACCCTTATGCAATCATCGATATTAGATTCGAATCAACTATTGGTACTTTGTGATTTAGTCCTGAACTTTTATTTAAGTCTATTTTAACCAAATTTTCGCTCTCTTTGTCCAATTCCATCGTTTCTCATCGAGTTGCAACTAACAAAAGAAATACATATAAAATTAAGCTACAATACATCTAAAATAACAATAATTGCCTAAAACCATGTAATTTTTGGAAGAGTTGAGCACATGTGAGCCAAATGGAAGAGGCGTTGCATATTATTGAGACTATATTTGAACAAAGTAACAAGATTAAAATCAGAACTAACCATAAATAGAATTTAACTCGAGCCCATTGATTTTCACGATGTGTCCTTAGGACAGTTTTTCTTCCTTTTTATGATGCTTAAATGCAGACGGCAATCATCTCTCTAAATAAAACGAACTTCGTTTTTTATGAAAGTAGCACAACAATCAACAAGAATTATAACGAACTCAATTTAATGATTCGTGCATCAAAAACAATATCATAGTAAGAGAAAGATGTGATATTTAAAGAAGGAAATTTTGCAGGTAGATTGTGTAAATTTTCTAGCAGAGAAGCATACTAGTCATAGACTTATTAGTGGTCATTCCAACGTTACAAACATTTTCAGAATAGTGACGACCATTTAGACAACCTTTTACAACGAACAGAAATATATATTCAAATCGAAACTTTGCGTCTGTTATAGTCATTTAAGAGATGTCACTTACATTGATCACAGATATTTGTTACGCCGATCACAAATATTCACATATTGTCACAAACGTTTACATGCGTCTGTTACATAATACATAAAACAATCGCAAAAATAGCCAATAGTTAGAATTAAAGGACCGTTATAAATAATTTTATCCAGTAATTTGATTAATTACAATTTGATCCAAAAATTTAAATAAATTTTGTTTAAATATATATATATGTAAGACAATGATCCACAACTCAACCCGACCCGACTCGACTAAGTGCTTGAGCCCTTGTCTATAATTCATACATAACGTGTTAAAAACTTTCCCAACCTCCAATTATTATGTCGAATCTCATATAAAATAGAAACAAGCCTGCTATCTCTCTCTCTCTCTCTCTCTCTCTCTCTCTCTCTCTCTCTCTCACACACACCTATATATATATATATATATATTATAATTAATCAAATTCTTGAGTACTAAATTCCAACTGTTCACAAAATTACCAAATATAAACCTCTCCGTTACCTTTCGGGAGGCCAAAACTAGCGGTAAATCAAAGAAACATCGATCGGTCCTTTGTTTCTAAAGATATTTGCTTACATAAATAATGACTAGCGTCACTTGCTCGACATTGCTAATTAAAAGTTAAGTTGTCGGTCAAAATTAACTAAACAAATCAATCACATAAATCTTATGCACCTATGGTCCTTCTAGCAACTAACACTAATATGAAATCAGGTATTTCTCGATAGAAAGTATGCTTTTTCACTTTTTGACTTGGAGAGAAGAAAATTAAAGCCAGTTTCTTCAATTATAATCAAAATGGTAGCACCAGACACTTGGTCCATCCTATAAGAAAAAAAGTGGGGGCATGCATGGTTGTAATTGAGTAGCAATCGAGTGGTTTCCCATGTGAAATTAAGCCCCCCCTTCAATCCTTTAGAATTCACTTGTGTCACTTCCTGCTTTCTGTTATTACCCTTTATATTACCAGAAAGATTCCTACACTTTATTACTACCTAATTCCTCTAATATCTGGGATGCGATAACGATGTTAATTGGGTCGGATCGAATAAACTTGTTGAAGAAAAGCACGGGACAACTCACATAGGGTCAAGTCCTGCATGATCTGTTTCGCGAGAGGACCAAGTCAATCATTGACGAACTTGGCTAGTTACTAGTCGGGGCCATCTTGGGTCGACCTCCTTTGACATCACTAATATACGGTGAGAAACAAAGGGATATATTTAGACTAGATATGATTAAAGAAGATACATACTGACCGACTCTTACTGTGTACCATATATAAATGTCGATTAGTCAAATTTGTCTCTTATGTGTTAATTTTATAATACAGAGTTGAGTGACAGCCATAATTTGTTTAATCCTAGAAAGTTGGTAGATGAGAATAGGATACCCAAAAGGACATTATCATCCAAAAGCATGTTCTGCAAATCTATTATTGCTTATTTTTCATTTATACCTGGGTTTAACAAGTCAAAAAAGCTATTTATAATAACTTTATGCTTTAACAAGTTTGCTAAATGTACAACATAATTGCTTATTTGTGCACTTATACTCGATAACTCGATGAATTATGATGAAATATGACAACTAAATAAATTTTCATGCATCATTTTTTTTTTGTTAAATTCTAATTTACATGCTAAACATATCGAATAAATTTCCCTCTAGCGAATTTTCTTTTTAAGGTTTCTTAAGGTTGAAATGAAAAACGTGACCTTCAATTTAACGGTGTTAAAAGTGTGCATGACTTGTTTTTTCTGGGAAGTTTGAAATGTGAACTGATCCTGACTTTATCAGAAATGAATTAAGTCAGTTCATTTTAAAATCTCCATACCATTCCCGACGATACATTTCTGGTGTGTCCATTGCTTCGTCCACAATTACTGACAATCCATCCTTCTCAACTAGACTCGTTGATGCAAAACTCTTTCTCGTTTTTCTCTCCTACCTAATAATATTGAGATCCTTGGAAAATTTTCTTCTGCAAGATGTTGCAATAAAATTGTATATATACGTACGTGTGACTGCTAACTCGCCATCAAAATTGTATCGACATATGGTACAAAATTAATGATAATGTGGCATTTTCCTACAATTTACTTGTGGACTGTTTAAAAGGACAAAATAAATAGAGTAGTCAGAAGGAGAAAAAGTTCTCCTGCAGACAACATTTTAGTTAGTATGTCTCTCTCTCTCTCTCTCCAACATTATTCTCATCCCTTTGTTGGAAAAATTTCAAATGAAGCCAATCAACTTTCAAATTTATATTATATTAGTCACTTAACTTCAATTATTATCAACTAACTTATAGAGCCTAGCTGGTATAAATTATTCAATCCAAGAAATAGATTTTTGTACCGTTGGGAAGCAATCTCAAAAGCCAAAGTTGACTTTCTTACTCACAAGTGGGACCCAGAGGTTGAAAACAACGATCATTTCTTACTATTAATCTGCTGAAAAGTTTTACCAGACAGGCTCATATCCATGTTTACTCTAGATTAAAATCACACTAAAATTTTAAGTCAAAATCAACAATTGATTTTAATCATACATTTCATGAATCTCAAAATTTTTCAACCACACGTTTCATCAACTTATATATCAAAATTTACAAAAATAATAATTTAATCTACATTAAACAAGGATATAATTTATTCCAATTTAAACGTTTTGACCAAAACAAATAATTAGTCCTACATGACTAAACGAAATACATTATTTACCTCTTGTTTAAAACAAAGCACATATTTGGTGTATGTTATAAGTTGATAAAAGCTCAATTCAAAATTAATAATTAATTTTAACCACACGTCATAAATTTTTTATCAAGATCTATATTACAAAGTCTGATTATAATCTCCACCGAATATAGCTAAGCCAATAGTTAGCTTGTCAAATAAAAAGAGAGTGGGCAAAGTAAATTTTAAAGCTCTTGATTCAGTAATTTGAGTTTTTGTTGTTGGAAAAAACGATCGATTTTAACGTCAAACAGGTGTTAGAATCACACATTCTATCAATAACTTAGGACTAGCTGTTATTTTTGGTCACGATTATGGACATAATGGTTGAACTAAAATAAAATTGTATGTTACGTGATCGTAACAAAAATAATTAAAGTCAAGTGACCAGCTAGAAATAAGCACATAAGTGAGTGACCTTCAATAAATATTTTCGCCCTTTATTCACGCCGCATTCACTTCCACACACACACATCACTCTTGATTCTAAAACAAAGAATCCATCATCATCTTCTTCTTCTTCTGTCTTCTTGCCCATTTCTTCACCATCTTCCATTTTTCATTTCTTCTTTCTCTCTCACTCTCTGTACAAAAATGTCTGAGTTGTGTTTTTCAAGCAGATTCAAGACCCATTTTTCTAGTCTTCTCATCTCAGACTTGATGATCTCATTTGGTTCCTTCATATTCTCTCATCCTCTCTACTTCTCATACTTCATTTTCTTCTCTCCATACCTTCTGAAACTCATTTCTTTTCTCTCCCCTCTCTTCATCACAACTTCTCTTCTTTCTCTCTCTCTCCTCACCCTCATTCCCAGTTTTTATAAAAATTTTGCTGCTGAATCTTCTACAGATGATGATGATGATGAACATGAAGAAATTCACTGCATGGAGGATCTTGAAGTGTATAAAATCGTGTTTGGGGAGTCCGAAGTCGATCTGAAAGGAATCCCAGGAATCCCAGTTGAAGTCTTGGAGGAAAAATTGGAAGTGAGGTCTAGCCATGAAGATACCAGCAGCATCAGCAAATCCGAGGCTTTCACAGGTAATTTGGAAGAAAATTCAGTTCTTGTGGAAAAATTGGAGGAGAAAAGATTAGAGGATTTTCTAAAAGTACTAGATGAGTTTGAAACCGAGACTTGTAATGTGAAAGGCAAGAAAGTTGAGCCGACATCGAGCACGAAAACCAATGACTTCGTTGAAAAAGAGAAGGAAAAGCCTTTGACAACAAACGGATCCAAGACAATGGATAATGTTACTGATGACGGAAAAGAGTACAACTCGAAGATGAAGGCATGTGGCCTTGATATCGACTGTACCGATAATGGTGGAGAGTACACTTCGAAAGTCAAAAGTTCCGAGGGTCAAAATCTCGGGACTTATGGGTCAATGAGGAAGGAGAAGGAGTGGAAGAGGACATTGGCATGCAAGTTATTTGAAGAGAGACACAATGTAGATGGAGGTGAAGGGATGGACTCTTTGTGGGAGACCTATGAGATGGATTCAGACAAATCAAAGCCGAAAAGCGACACGAAGAAGAAGATCAATGACAAGAACAAGAACAACAACGAGATCAAGAACAAGAGCGAGATCAAGAACAAGAACAAGAAAAGTGAAATCCAATTGCGCGAACAAGACGAGTACGATAACGATGATGGGCAATTGTGTTGCTTACAAGCCCTCAAATTCTCAGCAGGGAAGATGAATTTGGGTATAGGAAGGCCTAATGTTGTTAGGAATATATCCAAAGCCATTAAAGGAATTGGATGGTTGCACAATGTGAGTAGGCAAGGCAAGAAAGTGCATCATAACGGAGGAGATAGATACTGATTTTCTATGTAATCAAGCGTGCAAATTAAACTCTGTATTTTTTGTTCTAAAAACTTAAAAAAAGTTACTTCAACAAGAATTTATGTATCTAATGTTTTAAACAAGTTACTTTTGACGAGTGTATATGCTTGTTTGTTGTTTCTTGTTATGCCTTAGCCAAAACCCAAGTGCTAATGCCTTTTTTCCTATCGGCTGAGCCTTCGTAGTTTTTGCAGCTTTTGCCCTTCCAAAAATCAAATTTCTATAGATTTTGACAAAAGTTAAGGAAATGTCCGGTTGAAAAATTGATGAAAATTGTGGATCCAATTGAAGTGTGGGATTAAAATTAATTGTTAAATTTGACTTAAGTTTTTATCAACTATTTTAGTTAAACCAAACATGTACTAAGTTAACCAACATCGAATGAGGTGATGGGCTTTTCCTTGGTGAAGACTCTTCGACGTTCAAGTCATAATATGGTCACAATTAACTTTTCCATCCTATCTTTTCCCTCGACATCATTTAATGTAATCACTAACGTACTATTTTTATGTACAATAGCATAATTCATAATTCTTTCCCTCCCTTTGCCGTGTTCGTCATTGATCACAGCTAATTACCATCTTCTCAAAATTTGTCCTTTCAATCCAGCTAATTACACTCTTTCGATATCAAGTCTAGATTTGGTATCAATTTTCTGTATCAAATTTGGTGCCAATTCTTTCTTGATATTGGGTCGATTTTCTCAGATCCATCCTTGATATGGTGCCTATTTCTGGACAGCAAATTAGGGATTTTCCAGCCTCGCGCTGTTGTAAGTCTTATCATTAATAATCTTGAATCTTGAATAATTGATTTGTACTTTATATCAAGTTTGGACCGCACATACTTTGATATGGTAAAATTACACCTCGGAAACTAAGCCCTTGTTTGGTCCGGATTTTAATCAGATTCAAGTCAAAGTAAAAAAATCAATATTAATCACATTTTTAATGGGTCCCACAACTTTTCAACCACACATTTCAAAAACTTTTATCACAGTCTACTAAAAATCTAATTTTAATCTACACCAAATTATTCATGGCTTCTAATCTATCTGCCATAACATAATCTCCATAGATAATTTACCCTTTTTTACATTTCATTTACTCGGTCGAAATTTAAGCCCATGTTTGTCTCTCATTCTTTTAACATTATTTTTTACATACTCATTTTTAACCACATATTCACGCAATAAAATATTCTGCATGTAAGCCCAAAATATTTTTTTACTTTTTAACCGCACATTCTCCAAAAATTCACTATACAAAATAATATTTTTTCCAATAAAAAGACCACCGAACAGAGGCAAATAAAAGTTTGATTGCTAATAATCGAGAAATTCTAAAATGGGCGTAAAATTAATTTTATAATTATTTTATTAATTGCATGATCTTGTGTGTACAAGGTAATTTTTATTATTATTTTTTTAATCTACAATCTTAATGAAATTATTACTACAATTTTAGTACATCTGAACTAAATCGACACACGCTAAACTATCGATTGCACCAATTTTTACCGGAACTTTTTTACTTTACATGATTTTACAAATTATTAAATATTTTTACTTCAAGATGGTTGAAATCGTTCATTATAGATTATAATGAACTTTTCACCTTTAGAAGATGTTCTAGGACAAACGTCAATATCAATACTAGCAAGGATAATTATTATAAATTTCAATTAATAAATAATGTTTTGTTTGGTGTAATGAAATATTTTGTCACACTTAATCATTACTCAAAATTATATTTGTGTCACGTGATAAAACTTTAATAACGGTTTTAGTCATCATAAATGTTTTCATCTAACCTTGAATCTAAATCAATGAGTCATAATATACAAAGGATTAAAAAAATTAAACTCTCTAGATAACACATAGGCCGACAAGGAAATGTGTCATTGTTTGTTTTGGCTTAAAATTTAGTTCAAGGATTTAACCTAAAGTCAAACACACACACATTTGAAATCCACGAGTTTTCAGTTACACATTTCATTATAATCAAATTTACTAAAAGTCTGATTTATTTATTTTTTGACGTAGGAACCCGCAGCCGCTACTCGTCAATGGAGACCCGGCCACTATGAGTGCGCACTAGATAAACTCCGCTCCATGTGCAGTAGTTCGCAAATCACACAAGAGAGGTAAATCGCACTAGGTAAGCCTGATACGACGGGCTCGACCGAGTAAGTGTTAGCAAAGAATTTGAGCTCGTGATCTTCAGTCTTCGCATTCACCTACTCCACCAACTCGACCACCCCCGAATAGGCTAAATAAAATCTGATTTTTATTTACACCAAACACGGTCGTGAAGTGGTCGATAAGAAAGGTATGTGATATTAGACCCCAAATGATTGATATGGTAATGTAATTATCAATGTTCTATAAAGCGTAAAGCGTGATTAGGCGTGGAGGTCAAGTTTCAAGTTTTACAAGCCTATGCGAACCTAGAAGAAGCTTAGGTGTAAAAAAGCGTTTTTTTAAATTTAATTTTTAATCATTGTAAAAAAATTCAATAATTCAATAATATATACCAATCATCTAAAATTATAAAATATTGTATTTACTTAATAATTCCTACATAAAGATAAGTTTCAAAATCATAATTACATAACGTAGATAACTTGTAGTTTAAATCTTATCTAATCTAAGTTTTATCAGACTCCAATTCATTTTAAAGTATTATCTTTTTTACCGTTCTTTCGTTTTTTTAGTTCTCTGGAGTCTGGAGTTTTTGAAGTTTGAAAGGATGGTGAGCTATTGAGTCTAGACTATGGGTTTTATTTTTTATTTTTATTTTTTTGAAAAGGAAAAAATCCGATCTCCATAAAACTTGGGTTTGNTTTCAAAATCATAATTACATAACGTAGATAACTTGTAGTTTAAATCTTATCTAATCTAATCTTTATCAGACTCCAATTCATTTTAAAGTATTATCTTTTTTACCGTTCTTTCGTTTTTTTAGTTCTCTGGAGTCTGGAGTTTTTGAAGTTTGAAAGGATGGTGAGCTATTGAGTCTAGACTATGGGTTTTATTTTTTATTTTTATTTTTTTGAAAAGGAAAAAATCCGATCTCCATAAAACTTGGGTTTGAGGCGCGCCTAAGCACGCCTAGACGAGCATTAAGCGGTCAACATTGTCATTGACCGCTTAATTTTCGCTTAGGCTAGGCACACCTAGGCAAGCATTAAGCAGTCAACGATAATGTTGATCGCTTAATTTTCGCCTAAGCTCGAGGTGAAGCGTTTTCATAACGCTTAGCGTCTAGGCTTGCTTTTTAGAACACAAGTAATTATCAATTAAAGCCACCAAATCCCTCTTTTAATTCTTTATTTAAATATTTCTAAAAGAGTTTTTAGAGAAAATTTTAAATCATGCTTGAGAAGTGTCTATAAATGATTTAAATTAAAAATAAATAGATATGAATGTTGAATAATCGGATAACACTTAAAAATTAATTGAAATACATGTATAAAAAGTGATTTGAGTGTTTGTAAATCGTTTATCCAAACATAGGCTTAGAGATTTTTTACCTTGCAATAATGTAAAATCAACAAGTTAAAAAACACATTAAGGGCGTGTTCGATCTTGTTTAAAATTCAATTAAAATTGAAAATATAGTCATTATTGAATCTCATTTCTCTAATAAAAATCAACAATAATAACTAATTTTTTAATTTTAATCCGAATTTAATATCTACCGAACATGCTAAAAAAGATCTAACTTCATTAATTATTAATCACACTCATCTCTCCTGCCCATGTTAGTGGGGTCCATTCGTAATTAAACCACGTCATCAACCGCGTTTTCTTTACTCGGCAGTCGGCAGTTGCAAACCAAGCCACTTGTACCTTAATGCAATATATCAAATTCTTTTACATTAATTCCCACTACGCCCCAACGTACAACACAATTATGCAATCAGTTGCAATAAAATCAGCATTTCCTATTGCAGTGAATCACTCTCCCTTTTCCCTTTTTCCCTGTTTCTGTTGCCCACTCGGAACACACACATTCAAGAGTGTAAAGAGAAAACATGGCTGTAAAATCGGGTCGGAGCCGCAGTATTCCGGCGTCAGATCGGGTTACCGGGCGTTCATTTCGAGGCTCCATATTCTTTGTTGGTTCTCTTACGATCTCCGTTTTACTTTTCCTTACTATCTCATTTCTTTTCACTTCCTCTTCCAATCCTGCCGACATCAACTCTGTAAGTATTTATCACTATTTCTTCGTTTTAAATGAACATTGTTAGTAATTTTTTTTTAATTTTTTTAATTTTTTAATTTTTTAATCTAGATATCGCTCTATGTAGTCTACTCTTTGTGATTTTTGAAGTGTGTATAATGCACGTGATGTGTGTGTTTACTTTATTTATTTTTTGTATTATTGTACACATGAATGTGTAGATGCGGTTATAGTTGCTTTGATTAGATTTATTTATCCGTTACTTTTGTATTTATGATTGTTAATTTGTCTTCGAATTAAATGATTTTGTTATGTTCTTTTCGGTTTAATTACTTTCATGTTCTCATTTCTCTGTTAATGTTAATCTCAGCAAATGACAAAAATGTATTGATGATTTTTATTTTTCTTAATTTTAGGGTTTTTCTGTTGATTCATATGGATTTAGCTCGGGATCAGTCAGAAGATCAGTTCTGGCACAAAAATCGGATCCATTAAAGCCTCGGATCGATCAGATCCGAAAACAAGCAGGGGATCATAGAAGTTTAGCTTTAGCTTATGCTTCCTATGCGCGGAAGCTCAAGCTTGAAAATTCAAAGCTTGTTAGGAATTTTGCGGAACTCTCTCGTAATTACACGGATCTGCTCTCAAAAGCTTCTTATCAGGCATTATTTGATGCAGAGACTAATTCAATTGACGAGTCAGTGCTGAGACAGTTTGAGAAAGATGTGAAAGCACAAATTAAAGTCACACGACAAGTGATTTCCGAGGCGAAAGAATCTTTTGATAATCAGCTGAAGATTCATAAACTGAAGGATAATATCTTTGCATTAAATGAACAGTTGACGAAAGCAAAAAAACAGGGTGCTTTCTCAAGCTTGATTGCTGCCAAGTCGATCCCCAAAAGCTTGCATTGCTTGACTTTAAGGTTGATGGAAGAGCGAATTGCACATCCCGATAAATATACGGATGAAGGGAAGCCCCCCAAGATAGAGTTGGAGGACCCTAAGCTTTATCATTATGCAATTTTCTCGGATAATGTTATTGCTGCTTCTGTCGTGGTGAACTCAGCTGTGAAAAACACAAAAGAGCCATGGAAGCACGTGTTTCATGTCGTGACAGATAAAATGAATCTCGGGGCTATGCAAGTGATGTTCAAAATGAGGGATTATAATGGGGCTCATATTGAAGTGAAGGCTGTGGAGGATTACAATTTCTTGAATTCTTCTTATGTTCCAGTGCTTAAACAGCTTGAATCTGCAAACTTACAAAAGTTCTACTTTGAGAATAAGCTTGAGAATGCAACAAAGGATACAACAAATATGAAGTTCAGGAATCCAAAATATCTGTCGATTCTGAATCATCTCAGGTTCTATTTACCTGAAATGTATCCAAAGTTGCATAAGATTCTGTTCTTGGATGATGATATAGTGGTTCAAAGGGATTTGACTGGGCTTTGGGAGATAGATATGGATGGAAAGGTGAATGGGGCCGTGGAGACATGTTTTGGATCTTTTCATCGCTATGCACAGTACATGAATTTCACCCACCCTCTGATCAAAGCCAAGTTTAGTCCCAAGGCATGCGCATGGGCTTATGGCATGAATTTTTTTGATTTGGATGCATGGAGGAGGGAGAAGTGCACCGAAGAATACCACTACTGGCAGAATCTCGTGAGTTTGCATTCAAATATTATAAGTGATTATTTGTTTTTATTGTCCATTGTCTATTTTTTCTACAAGAGTTATAGAATTGCATCTTTACTCGACATAATGGCCCCAAGCATTTTCAGCCCTCTTTGAGTTTATCTAATCTTATCTTCTTACTTCTCATAGATGACAATGTGATAAACCTGAGGACAATTAGATTTATTGTTATTATTTTTTTTTCCAGTATGGACAATAATTTTAGGACAGTAGTAGGCTGAATTTTAGTACTTGATTCTTTTGGCCTGAAACTGTACATATCTAGTGTCTTTTCTTTTCTTTTCCTTTTTTTAACTGTTCCACATATATTTAGCCAGTTTGAAATTTTTTTCTGTATTTATTAATTGTAAGTATAATTTTATGTGTGATCATTTGCAGAATGAGAATCGAACACTGTGGAAATTAGGGACGTTACCTCCAGGTCTTATTACATATTACTCAACAACCAAGCCACTAGACAAGTATTGGCATGTTTTGGGACTTGGCTACAATCCAAGCATAAGCACGGATGAGATTAACAATGCTTCAGTCATACACTTCAATGGGAATATGAAGCCATGGCTTGACATTGCAATAACCCAGTTCCGTCCACTTTGGACTAAGTATGTCGACTACGAAAACGAGTATGTGCAGGCTTGCAATTTCGGTCTATGAATATGTGCTTGCAGGAAAAGCAAAGCTAGTCCCGCGGACAACCTTGAGGCTTATCACTGCTCCTTACACTCCTTACACGTAATTTTTTTCTTCAAATTAGTATCCTTGTATTTTTCACTTGTATTCAAGCTTTAGCATTCACCTGTTGGTTGATCATGTTATTTGCTCACATATGTTCATAAGTTATCAGTGGCTGAAAGCTAATTTTATACGATGTGACTTGCATTCAGAAACTTCAGCGACATAATTGACGATGCCTATTGATGGATAACAATATCAGTCCTAGTTTGCGTCTGAATTTTGCTAAAAACTTAGGGGTTGTTCTTTTCGTGTTTCAGTTTTTCATTTTGAGTTTTTTTGTTTTGAATGTCCATTTTGAAATTGTTGAAAATGTGTGTTCTTTTTATCATTTTGAAAAATTATTTTCCAAAACCCCAAATTGTTATAACTAAAACACATTTTCGAAAATAAGAAAAAGAACGTGTTTACCTTATTTTCTGCTTGTAGTGTTATAAGTATTGAGGATTCTCAATTTCAGTCACCAAGGATCAACTGGTAGGCACTTAAAAGACCTAGACTAGAAAGAAAACACTTTAATGTAATGGTGCGAATCTATCTCTTGGAGTTAGATGCATGATGGAAATGCATTAATTTTTCACAGAGATTTTGTTTTGTTCAACAAAATAAAGAAAAAATGATGTTACCACAAAAATGCAGCGATGAAGCCCATATTACTGTCTTTGGTTTTCTATTTTCCTTCGACGAATCCGGTCTGAACACAAAATATTCTCTCCACTTGTTTTTTCCCCACTCTATGCCAATGTTTGCCTAGAGTGAAATCACTTGATGTTGATTCACATGATTTTTCCACTCAAAAGTATAATAACTACATATATGTTGTTTTGAATGAAAGACCCATGTGTATCATATCAAGATTACAGGATTTTACTCTCAAATATTGGCATCATGGTAAATGCAAAGGATGCGATTATGCATTGGGCAATTAACACAGGTCCTCTCATCACATGCATTTGCTACCAGAGCCATCATGCTCCTTTCTAACCAACTCTAAACTTATGTATTCTTAACAATCCTTTAATCTGCACAAACGAAGAATAGTACTTTTTGAGGTCACACGAGTGAATATATTGCATCCCGATATGCTCAGCACTCACAAATCCAAAATACAATTCACTCGAACAACAAATAAAAATGGATCATGTTTTTTCAAGGCAAATTAAATTGAAAACTTGAAAAGAACGAGTGGCAATGTCATAATTCTTAACAATATTTTAGTCACCACGAGCCTGTAATAGCCATTGTTGGCCATTCCAAACTCCTCAAAGGTTGCACATGAATACAATAATTATTCACTAGACAGCACTTAACACTAATCAAACAAAATAATAAAGCACCGTGATTCACAATTCTACCATATCGTAATGAAAATCGCAAAGAAACATCTTTCCAAGAATGGATAGCAGTAAAGGCTCCCAAAAATGATTCATCCATACAAAGCCCCCAAAATGTAGGAAGAAATACAACTCCAGGGCATCAAATGGCACCAGTAATATAGCAAAGAAAACCTACTTATCGTCTACCAATCAACTATACCAACAAACAGAAAAATTGTGAAAGAAATTAGTGAGAAAACCCTATAAAAAATTGAGACGGTTCATCATCATTAAACTGTCTACCCGCTGGATGGATAACCACTTAAAATTTACCAGAATTTAAAAGTAAAGGCTACAAAACCACTTGCCGACCATACTAGCGTTCTCAAGCAGTTGCAGAAACCCGAGGTGTCATAGTTTTTGCAGCCCCATTGACCATTCCACCAGCACGGCTCATGCGGCCAACATTGCCATTGATGTTGTCAGCCCTCTGATATCCATAACCTCGGTTTGACGATCCTCCCCGACTACCACCTCGGTTTCCAAACTCATTCCTGGCATTAAAATCACCACGGCCATAACCTCTTCCACCTCCATAGCTTCCACGCCCTCTCACTCCCTCATTTCTGAATCCAGGACCCCTTCCAGATTGGAACCTCCCCCTAGTGTTCCCTGCAGCTTTTGAAATGATATTCCCAAAAACAATTTAATCTCACAATAGTTAAAAAAATCGAAGTGTTAAAAGAAATACTGCTAGAACAAAGACAAAATAAGCAAAAAGTTCATCTAGCTAAATAAATTTTAGGAGAAAATAAAGCATACCCGTCATCTAGGATATACCCAACATATTCTTTTTTTTTTTTTTCCAATTTCAAAACAGGAACCAACATATTCGGATATTCTTTCTGAAAGTTTCCATAAAACAGTATAAAATGAGGAACATACAATCTTTTCCCCTGGCTCAGTATGCAAGTACAAAGGATACAGTACTATGAATATTATGCTTGCAATCAAACTGCCATTTCTAAATACTCCCCCATTTCATTTGTCAAACATGAATCACAGAATCAATATTTATATATTACTCACAAACTTGGATTTTTTTGCCTATAGGCTATACAAGCATAAATGTCTTATATTAACTCCAAACTAGGAAGTGAAACATTGATAGAGACCACTTGCCTCGAGAATTGGTAGATTTCTTTTCCTCAACAATGGCTTGGCGGCCACCAATTGCAACAGGAGAAGCCTGGAACATCAATGGATATAGGATATAAAACTGAGATGACATACATCACACAAAACTACAAACAGATCATGAACGTTAAGCTGACTTAAATTAATACAATGCTCAACCAGCAACACAACTTCCACTCATCAACTCCAAACCCACCTCCAACCCATTAAAGTAGGGTGGGCAAAAGAACCGGAACGAACAGAATCAAACCAAATGGACCATTCGATTCAGCTAGGTTCTGCTTAAATTTTAAACGGTTCTAGTAAGAACCAGTTATAACCCAACATTATTTTTTTAATTAATTATGTTTATTTGTTAGTTTGGTGAATGAATTTTATTACACAATATTTTCTATAACCATGGAACTTTCCTTTGCATTGAATGAGGCTCATTGTTTTAATTTGAATGTGAGCGTTAACTTTCTGTGATAGAACTTTGTAATGTAATTTGCATTAATAATTTAGAAATTCCGGTTATGGAAATGAACCCAACCCAATCAAACCAAACCAGAACCATTAGGTTCAGTCCAATGGACCCATTATAAGAAAACCACAGGTTCTCAATTCAATCCCAGTTCTCTTCAAAACTGAACTATTTTGGATCACACCCACCCCTACATTAAACAAATAGATGCAAAAATGCTGGTTTACCTGATATTTGCATTACTGATACATACCCACAAAATGATCTTATAATCCATGAATCTAATTTCAACCCTTTTTCCAAACAAAGAACAACAATCTAAGCCCATGTTTGGCTACTGTTTTATAATTTGTTTATAAATAGTCAAACCACTTTTATTTGTAAGACCCACAAGTACTACCCACTAATATTTATTTATAATTTAAACCATTTATAAACAAATCTCAAGCATGCTCAAGTCTTATTCACATTAAAAGGCTTGTGAAAACAAGTAACGTCTAAACAACCAGAAGTACCGAGTAATTGAGACCATCTATGATCTATTTATGATAAAAATATATAGCTCCTGTCTGGTAGAGATTAAAATCACATTTTTAGTAGATTTTGATAAAAGTTTGAAGAAATGCGTGGTTGAAAAATTGTGAGTCCACGAAATGTGTCGTTAAAATTAATTGTTGACTATGACTTGAGATTTTAATCCAAACCAAACAGGATGATAGTGTTTCCAACCCAAAAAATGAAGAAAGAGAGAACATATTAGTCTAAGGGAACAAGAATATCAATTATTCCCCCACCACAATTTCATTTTGGCCAAGAAACTACGGCAATACAATGAAATAAAATTTTTTAAAATAATAATAGAAGTGATTCTCATATGCAGTCAAGAATGTATGCTAATATCACAAAACACCACATACCTCAATAGCATTTTGGGCAGCCATGGCCTCCTCAAATTCCACGAAGCCAAAACAAAATGCTTGTTGCTGCAAAACAAATATTAGGGAAGAGATTTTTAATGAACATTTGAGAATAGAGCTGAGACATAGCATTTGGTAGACTTGATACATACTCTGTTACTTCTAACTTGAATGCCATCATTCTTGATTGCCCCAAATTTCTTAAAAACTTCCTCAAGTAAGGACTCGGTAGCATTCATAGGTAGGCCCTTTATATATATTGAGTAACCAATAGCTGCTCACAGTAGATAACATGAATTTTAAATTATTTAAGAATAGAATACAACAAAAGTCACAGAACAATTAATTAATCGACGATAAACAGGCAATAGAATTCTCAGGCATATATGTCTTCACCCTCTTGGTTATTCCCAATATCAGTTGCATCTGAAGTATAAACAGGTGGATCAGTTGATGGTGGTAAAGGTGGGTTTACTTGCTCCATGATCTTTGGGGGAGCTCTCCGAGGAGCATGTAGTGGTGGTGAGAAATTTGCAGTGCTTTCCTTGAGATCCATCACCTAAAACATATTGCAAAAAGGAAATGTTAAACTACCACTGGATTGAAAATGGCCAAAAGAAAAGATAGATGGAAGTAAATGAATGTTCAAATCACAGTGCAAATTAGTAATAAAATTGTTTGGGGTTGCTTTTGTTAGGAGCCAGGCTTGTGTTTATCATTTTGTTTTCTTTCCAATGTACCGAAAAAATGTAATACCATTATGAATAGATTAAGGTGACGAAAATTAACACAATAACAAGAAGATGGATAGATAAATGAAAAAGAATATAGCCTGTAGACAGCTTGTAGACACTTACAATAGAAGCATAAGACTTCTTTGGCACTTCTTCATTTTGAGCACTAGATTCAGCCACCATCTGAGAATCTTCCTGTACTTCATCAACAACATCAGCTACTGGAACTTCCTCTTCTGGAATTTCTTCTTCGACGATTTGCAAATCTACATTCTCATGCGGGTTGTGAATTTCTCCCCCATTAGCTTCATCTGTGGATGGAGTACTTTGCTCAGAAACATGAATATGAAGTGAAGCTGGACCTGCAAATGATGAAACAGTAAACAGATGTTTTCATGACCAAACAAAAATGAAGAATACAAAGAAAACATTATATTTTTGTTACTTGGCTCTGGTGTAATGGGTACCACAACATCGCTGACCAAATCGGGGTTCACATTGACATTCTCCATATATCGGAAAATGTCGTTCAGAACAAAGTAACCCCCCTTGTCCTGTGGTGCCAGGAAGAAAGTTTGAGAGAAATTACGAACTGTATTGTCCTTCCCAGACAGATATCCAGTCACCAGAACATGAACTCCTCCATTGAAGGACTCTTGTGCATCCACCGACTTGATCTCTGCCCGTAAGTCCACATAGTTCAGTGACAGAATCTTCTCATTGATTGCCTGTATAGTCATATCCAACCACTAAGTTTGTACACCTCAAATTTTCAATTTAAATCAGCTAACTTTCAACTAACTGCTTCTTAATTGAATAAGTCTTTCTAAAGACAGCTAATAAATGCACTTGCCAATAACAGAGATCTCACAATCTAGAATCCCAACAAATTGAGAATTGAATATAATAAAGTTTACAAAGTTGATCTCTGCCCTCTATGTTTTCTTGCAGCAAACTTCTTAGCAACAATGGCCAGATATTTAAGTTTCCTATACCTAATCATTTTCAGCTCAATGCCACCAGTATTCAACAATAACTAATATACTAACTAACAATACAATTATGCACATAACAAGAGACGGAAATATTACTTGCATAGTGGTGGTGATGCCCATGGAGCCATCATCTTCAGGACGGCCAAGCTTACTGATGTCCTGATAAAATCGATGGACAATCCCCGGCGAATGGTGGAGTACGTTGTAATATTGGTGCACAAACGCATTTCCAACCTAATTCCAATTAAAAAACAAGCTAAATAAAAAAAACCCAGCTGCCAAAATATAAATTCATGAGAGGAAAAAAAATGAACACTTACAAGTTGAGCAGAGACTGGTTGCTGAGCCGCCACTGTAGCTTCCATAGCCAACGCAGAAAAACCAAATCAAACCCTAACCACATAAAAACAAGTTTATTGACTCATTCATACAAACACTAGCTTTACAGATCCTTTTATACCCATAAGCATTTCACCAAACACATATATAATATGTCGTGAGTGTCAGTGAGGATAGAGGGATTGTGGCGGTACCTGGACGCGAATCAGATCGGAAGGAACAAGTAACAGAGAAACTGGCCTTTGTTTCTCTCCACTTTTTGGCTTTCCAAATTTTCTGAGAAATTTTCCACTAATTTCTGGTGGAATCCTCCAGCTATGGATCTCGAAGAGCTGCTGCTGCTGCTGCTGCAAAACTAGAGTGAGAAAGTCGAGGGTTTTCCGGGAGTTTATATATAGAGAGACCAAGAAATGTTGTGTTTGATGGAAGAATAGAAATAAAAAATAAATGAACAATTTATGTTCTAGAACTTTCATTTACTCGAAGCAAAACATTTAAGGGAAATTGGAGCTTTTGGTCCAAACCTTTTTAAGTATTGGTATAAATAGTCCCAAATCTATAAATTCTAATTTTGTCAATGAAATTCACTTTGTCATAAAGATAAATTGCATATGCACTGCAAACTTTGTCGAAAGTAGCAATCTTGTTTCTAACTAAATTTTCGTCAAATTTTTATCCCTAATTTTTGAGAATTGACAAGGACCAATACATTTGACAAATGATTCAACTACTTTAACGTCACACTATCGTTGCCTCCGTAATGACACCTCCACCCTAATCAAGGGGATTTCTCTCCTCTTTTCATCGACAAACGAGTGGAAGAAACCCCATAAATTCACAAAATAGTGGGGATTTCTCCTCTTATCTTCTTGACTTTGTAATCTTATAGGGGAATATAACAAGGCTCCCTTTTGTTACTGTATAATCGAGGGGACTTCTTCCCCTGATTTTGCTGTAAAAGAAAATGATTTTGTTTGGAATAAGATGTGAGAAATGTGGTGATAGTGGCCGTTGAGTGTGGCGGTACTTTAGACAATGTATTTTATTTGGTTATTTTTTATTTAAAGATGAAAGTAGACAAAAGCGGACTAATTTTTGTTGTTTCTCGAAAAAAAGGACAAAAACTTGACGAAAATTAGATAGGGACAAGATTGTTACTTTTGTCAAAGTTGAGACTATCTTTAAAAGAAAGTGCATTTTCACATGCAAGATGAACCGTTCTTTTGGACCAATTATTTCCAAAATGACTATTTATGTGAAGTGAATGGTATGTGCAGATTCTTCAAAATATCTAGATAAATAGGGAAATACACGTAAATAGCCTAAAATTAAAGTCATATTTCAAAAATAGCCTTTAACCATTTTAAAATTTTAAAGTTCCGAAAATACCCTCAATATAAAAGGTTGCAAAACAAGTCATTCTATTATAAAATAAATTCTAA
>CAIGRH010007693.1:0-15551 GCA_903798295.1 Fraxinus nigra | reverse complement strand
TATGATTGGTTTTTTTATTTTGAGTTTATAGAAACTCTAACCCAAGACATATATTGATGAATGGTTGAGTGTCACTAGAAAGCTTAGCGCCTCCAGATAGTATGAAACGAATACGACCACCCAAAATTGCTTGGATTTTTCTAAACACAACAAAGTTCCATAGAAGCCTCTCTAAGCCCCATGCTCCAAACCAACTTCCATTTATTGCAGACAGTCGACGGGAATATGCCAAATCAAACAATGTTTTTGCTAGTCCACCTGTAGAATCTACCTGAAGTTTTTTAAGTGTAGTTTTAATATGTATACGAGATCATTGTAAAATTTACTCCCTGGAAAACAAAAGTAAATGGCATGTGTGTAGATTTAAGACCTTTTTGCGTACACCATCTCGAACACGGTCAAGAATTGCAGGAACAGCTGCCATCAGCGTGGGCCTTAACATCGAGGCATCACCTTTTGTTCCCCTTTTAATCTTATTGGAAGTATCAGTAAGAGTCAAGGGAGATCCATATCCTATGGAACATCCAATGGCTGCTATTAAATTCTGTAGAGAAAAGAGATTAGTATATGAAAACCTTTGGACAAGTGAGTGAGGGACTAATAAGTTTTCAAGTCAAAATGCCCTCAAAAGAAGTTCCGAAGAACATAACAGCATGTTTGGCTAAGCTTAAAAAATATAATATCGACTTTGGAATAACATTTTGTTTCCAAACATGTTTGGATATATTACTTTAATTCATGCTTTGGAGTAAAAGACGTTACTTATTCTGAAAGTAACTCTTACTTGACTGAAAAAATAAGTAACTTATTCTTACTTTAACTCATCCTAAAATTATTCATTTAAAATTGACTTATTTACTTATAAGAGTTACTTCAAAGTGTTCTTTTTAAGCTTAGAAACATGCTCTTGGTTCCAATTGACGAGTAGATACCATACCTCAGCTGCTAGTTCAAGAATGTGAGCAAGTGGTAGGTATGCTAAGTAAACATCCTCGCTTCCAAGCCCAGGAACAATCGTCATAACAGCAGATCCCGTGGCTAAAACATTTCGATGTGTCATCATAACACCCTGAATGAGCCCAAAAAAGCCAAGTTTGTAAGCTCTTATGCCAAATTGTTTCAGAAGTAAACACAAAAATAGTGAGTTCTGGTCTCACCCAACTTATAAAAGTGAAGGAAGACAAAACACTGATTTTAAAATATCTGACAATCTAGTTCAAGCTGTATGATGTTAAAATCAAGCTACTATGCTATTTTGGACTATCTCCTGAACATCCATGGGTTCAGTTTAGTTTCAGTTTTTAGAAATTTCCAGCACCATTACCACTTAAAAAACTGGGAAATCATCTGTTGCAGACCATGATTAAAGAAATGATCAGAGGGGTTGATGGGGCCACACACCCTAATCATTAAATCTTTTACCATGCTTGAAAGACAGCCATCAGCACAAGTTACTATGCAGATATAAGGGTACACACCGCACAAGAGTAATACATAAACTGAACAAATACTTCAATTAAAATTTAATCAGCTCAACGAGTAAAATTATACAAACCTTTGGCAAGCCAGTACTTCCACTTGTGTACATTATCACAGCAATATCAGCTGCAAGAGGTAAATCGGGGTCTACTGGATTTCCCTGGCCGAGCCTCTCTACATCAGAGATGGAAGTGATTGTCCAGCTGTTGCTCCCAGAAACTAATGAAGTATCTGACTGAAATTCTTCATCCATGCAAATTATACGCTTTACGGTGTCAAGCTGTCCACTTATGTTTGCTAGTTTCTTCAGTTCTTTGTACCCACAAATTACAGTCGTAACCTCTGTCTGAAGATAAGTGTGGAATTTGTAGTGCAAGCATGACACAAAATAAGAAAATTAAACAGGGAAAAAAAAAAAAAAGACATTGCCGAATGGTTTGAGTATAAACAGCTTATAAACAGATAAATACATTTTATATGATCCTGAAGCTTTCTTCTGACAAGAGCCATAAGCTTATCAAAAGTAAACCACAAACACGCCTACAAACATACAGATTTGTCCATCTGCAAAACGAATTAGCGAGGTGAACAGTGAGGTGAACATCAGTCCGTGGATATAAATAAGCAGCACTTATAAGAAGCCCGGTCTCGGGAATTATGCTCCAACTTCATCGCATACAGAACACCATTTTAGGTTGAATAACTGCATTTGCAATCCCATCTCCAATTCTTTGAAATCTGTCATGGAAATCCAGAAGTTCCAAACAAGATTGAAGCATCCACATGCCATCTTTTCTTTTCTACGTTTTTATTTGTTATCTTCTTTTCCACTTCTTAACAGGGTATTTGTCATGATGTGCCAAACTATCCACCAAAGATTGTATACCCTCCCCCAAAGAACTCACATCCACAGCGGGTGGCACATCAACATCCATCATATCTCTAAAACACCACTTCAGGATTGTAGTGTTTGAGCTAGATTTTGGTAAATAACCTTTGATTGCCATAGTTGTGTGCTAAAAAATGTAAATTTTCACTTCAAGCAACAAGATGATAGCTTTTTCAATGATTTATGTGTCTTGCCCTCATAGTCAATGCCTAGTTAGGACAACTCTGACAATGATTTAATAACACCGGTAACATCTCCAAGACCAAGAACAGTGGAGAAGCGAACTCTAACAACGGATATTCATCCCATCTCGAGTTTGAAACTATATTCTCGTGCCCCCGATCATACAAGTTCTGGCAACTACTTGCAGTGAAAAACTAGCAAGATTTAAGTGGAAAACTAAATCTTGCTTCAAGTAATAGTTTGCTCACATTATAGCTTGACAAGATATGGGTTAGACAAAAGAAATGCATGCTGCTTTGTTATTTTGTTTGTACATATTCATGCTTCTCCGTGTCTCAGAACGTTCTCTGCTAGTGTAGGACACGCACACATGAAAACACGCACACAGAGAGAGAGAGAGAGAGAGAGAGAGAGAGAGAGAGAGAGACCTCATTAAATGAATGACACAAAGCCTCTTCACCCAGAGATGCATATATGGTCACAACAGTTACATTACGCCTGAAACAGCCCTGATACAAGAAAACCATCATTATCATATATCATTTCTTCAGGCATTGTTAGTGGATAAAGAAATCTTATCATTTACTGCACTTAAGAAGTATTATTGCCTATTTGAATTAATTGACGGATCTACATGTAAGAATAGTTTGAAATAAATTTTAATGTTGCTTGAAATGTCTATGATCGTAGTATAGGACATTCACCTTTTCTTTCTGTGAAGTAAAAATATATATCGTTCCATGGATTTGGGAGTTGAAAATTGTTTTCAACGGTCAAAAAACAAAGTAATATATGCGATATTGGAATTGGGATAAGGAAAAAGGTTGTGTGCTTTTTTAGGGAAATAAAATAAATTTTGCTTCAATGGCATACAATACCTGAAGTGCGATAAACCATTCTTCACGTGTATCGGCAAAGATTGCTGCACGTTCTCCCCTTTGATGCCCCAGATGTACTAAACCAGAGGCAAAGTTGCACACTGATTCAAAAACTTGGCCATAGCTTAGCCACTCGTAATCACCTAAATGGAGCTTCTCGAAAGACCTTCCATCTCCGGCTGTTTCCATCTCTCTAGAAATCAATTTTCGAGTCCCAAGTAACTTCTTATTAGAATGTTTATTGCATGAATACTCGAAAAGCTCCGCGAGAGTTGTGACCCCTTCCCATGCTGTTTCCACAGGGGAAGTAAATCGATGGTTCCGGATTGCATAACCTGGTTCCCCACCAACATCGACTGGCAGACCACGTTTTTTTCCTTTCTTTGTGTTCCGAATAAGAAGCGTAAACACAAGTGGAATGAGAACACCAACATAATAAGGACCCATTTCTTCACACACTGTCAATCCCTTCAAAGCAAACAACTTCACCTTGATCACTGAAACAAATAATCGCACATTTAATTATGCCGCATTGAATGCCGACACATGATTTTCAAAAAATTACTAACACGTCGCCCACACGTCGATTAAATTATTTAAAAAATTTCATTTATATAGTATAAATATACTTGTTATAATTATTATTTTTTTATAGAAATCTTTTACATAAGAATACCTGTTTGTTATTTAATATTAATTTTGAGTTAAAAATATATATTATTTCTAATAAAAATGATCATAATAAAGTGTTCGAGAAGTGTCGTCATCTGATATGTGTCCGACACGTGTTGGACACGGACTACGCCACTCTAGTTGAAGTGTCCGTGCAACACAGGGATCACCAAAAATATGAAAAAATCAAATTGAAAATTGTAATCAAGAAATGATATGCTGATGCAGTAGTAGCTACAAACTTTAAATATTGCCAATATTGAATTACCTTATCTAAGAGCTTTAAAATGTTATGCAAAGGATAAATTTATTTACAAAGATTTTGCCACATGTAACCGGATCCATTTTTCAATCAAAGGGACATGCACAATTTTATAGTAGATGACAAGACTTGATCCAAGGAATGTGACACGAACATACTCAACATTCTCATCTAAGAATTTAAGTTGTTAGAGACGGGACATTTACTTATATAAATTTCGTCTTCAACAGCAAACACTAAATCAGAGGCAAGTGAAAAAAAGTAACTAAAATTAGTTTAAGAGGGAAAGATAAAAAGATGTGCATTTTATCAAAACAAATATTCCAAGGTTTCAAACACTATTAATTAAAGGTAAAGTATTACAGTATATCAACAAGTATGCTTCTAAATCAAATAAATCAAAGAACACTCGCAACACAAAATGGAAAAAAACAAATTCCCAAAATGAAGAAAAACAAGAGACTTTCTACTTTCGAAGCAAAAATGAAATTTAATCAAAACCCCACAAGAAAAAACAACGAAACAAAGTAAAACGCATTTCAAGAAAATCAAATACAGCCTCAAAAAGACCAAATAACATAATATTTACTAATTTACATACCATTAAATTGCAAAAATTAATTTTCAAGAATATAATAAAATTCATATGGGATGATCTGCATTACCTGAAACTCAGATGCGATGAGTTGAAAGCTGTGTTTCTTGGTAAAACAAGAGAATTAAAAGAAAGATTTTTGACAGTTGTTTTTGTTCGGCGGATAAATCGATGAGCGAAGAGTTAGTATTTTCAGAAGAAAAGACTGAAGCTTTGATTGCATGTTTTTTTGTGGTATTGTTTTGTTTTGATTTTTCTTTTTTTTCTCGTCGTTTTTCAAACAAATTCTTTGGTTAGAAATAGTAGGGTTTTTTTTTGTTCACACGGAATTTTGTATTTTTGTCAATATGTGGAAATAATTGTATTTTTCTCAATTTGTGGAAATAAATTTGGAAAGAGGTGGATGAGGTTTTTGCATTATTTAGTAAAAGATAAAGAGTAAAATTGAAATGAAAAATTTGTATAGAGGAATAATCTATCCTACAATATTCCTAAACGCGTAAAATCGTTTTCCTTTCCATTTTTTTGTAATCTTGGACCTGTTTTATGATTGTATTAGTCGAAACCATAGGGAATATCCACACACATCCGCATTCTATTTTGGTCTATTTGCTAACAAACATAATAAAGTGTATATGAACAGACGCTGCTAAGAGCTCTTGCTTCGATTCTACTATTATTTCTTGTTGGGTAAGGGTTAGAACTCGATCAGAGAATTTCAATAGTTTTATTGAAGTTCAGTGGCGAGTTTGAAAATTTTAGATCGAAAGATTACCAATATGCGTAATATAAAGTACTTTTATGATGATATTTTCAATCTTGTAGCTCTTTTCTTTGATGGCAACCTTATTTCACCTTACTATGATTTAACATATATTCCATTTATTTTAAGGGCTATAATATAATTTTTGTGCCAAAACAAATCTTATCATAGTTCGAGGGCCAAAATGTACTTTCAAAAAGTTGTGACAATTGGTTTACCAAATGGTTGAATAAGTCTAGGTGAATGAGATTTAGCCCCTCCAAATTAAAATTTTCATTTTCATTATTTTACTCATTTTTAACTATACATTCTTCTATAAAATAATATTTTTCATCACATCAATAACTTTTCCTTCTTTTTCAACCACACATTCTCATCAATCTACTATTTTAGAATACATTCTTACAAAATAATGTGGCTCGAACACATCTTTAGTCACAGAGCTACTGAATTTATCTATCCTTATTTCTTCCACCGTAAATCATGCCGGTCCGTGATACAATTCGGATTTTATCGATCGAGCGAAAATCTGCTAGCACGTGGCCTACAAGTTGTTTTTCCCAAAAGAAGAATCAAAAGTTAAATTCATCAATGACCATTTTATATTATACTTAATATTATCATGATCATCCAATTTGATTTTGTTTCATTGTAACCATCCAAACCTTTTTATCTTCTGTAACATGGTCGCAAACAATCTTTCTACATTTATGCCCTCATAACCAATGTCACGATCCCAACCGTTAGGTTCTAAGACAGGTCTCATAAGCCATAGATTAGAGGAGTGGAGTGGAGATAACGATATCGATGAGTTGCATTATCAGAATCAAAGGAAGCAGGTAGGGCAAAGTCTTGCACAGGAAGTGGCACAGTTGCAGAACCATCGGGAGAAAAATCTTTAGCTGCTGCTTGCATTTTCTTCATCATCTTCAGCTGCTTCTTCCCTATATTCTAGTTCATCATAGTATGCCTTCCTTTGGGCTTTAGTCAATGGTTTGAATGGTGGTAATTCATCATATTCTGAATCATCTTCCGAGTCTGAGCACTCATCTAAAGCATCATCCTCATCCCCGAATTGCTCTGATGGCAGTTTCACTTGGGGTCTTGACCGCAGAAAGGATGAAAGAAGGTAAAGGAGGTGAGCTATCTTGGAACTTCAGTAATGTATTCGCCTCAGCCAAAATTTTCGAAGCGAAGGACAGAAGCAACAAATGAGGTTTTCAAACCTGACCATTTGGCAACACTCTCCACCAATGAATCCGCATTCATCAAACAGACAGGAATGGAAAAGCAAAAAAGAACATCAATTTGATTTACTGGGTGATTTAATGTTTTGATTTGGGGAGAGAGGGCTTAAGAAGGTTTTATTTTATTTTTATTTTTTAAAAAAATTTATTTTATATATATAATAAAAAGTAATAGTTTTACCCTTTTTAAAATTAGTCATAAGGGTTATATGAAGTTGGGAGACAATAGTGGAACAAAATTAAATTGGATGATCATAACGATACTAAATATAAAGTACAGTGTTCATTGGTAGATTTAACCCTAAAAAAATTTATAAACAACAAGGCTTAATTCCATTGCTAAAAAATAAACCCATATATTTCTCTCCAACACTAAATCATGCCAATCCATGACACGATCCAAATCGATAAGCATGCGGCCCCCACAAGTTCACTCCTTAATTTTTGTGTTTCTTCTCTTTTTTATTTCAAAAGTGAAAAAACAAGTTACGAACGACTCGATTTAAAACACACACAAAACTAAGCTAATTTAAATTATTGAGACAAAAATTCTAGCAAGGAAAATATTTTATTAAAAAAAATATTGAATTGCTGAAATATCCAAATCATCATTGAAGTATCAAAGTTTTCTTTGAAGCAGCCAACCCGTTGTTCGATACAACAAAGTTCATTTTCAGCATTTTTACCTTGTACTCCTATACTTTGAATAACTGGATTTATCTTCTTGACATCTGCATGGATAAGCAAGCAACGAGAAAATTAATTTCAATAGTGGAAACTTCCCTAAAGGATAGTGGAAAAGAATATAATCAAATAAACTAAAATCCTCGAAATAAATCCTAATTTCTTGGTACATCTTCAATATTACTGTCCCGTGAAGAGTTATTAAAGAGTTCAGCAAAATCAATGTCGCATAGTTTAAATATAAAGGAACAAGCAAAAAGTTATTGGATGAGACACAGTTCAACACTACATTCTTTTCACCACTAACGCCGCCTCTAATTCCTCCCAAAGAAGGAGGAGGCAATACAAAAGATCAAAAAATGGGTGACAAAGGAGAATATTAGGTGCAATACGCAAGTTATTATGTCTAATACTCCAAACTTTATCCATGGTCAACTCAATAAAACCAAATTTGAGATATCTAACCTCACCAGGAATGACATTCATTTTCTTTCTCCAATAAAACCGTGTAAAATCCTCTCCACATGAAATTTGTATTTAAAACTTTTTTGATTTCCACAAGTGCAAATTTCTATCTTTGATATATGATTAAGTTCACAGAAATGCCCCAAGACAAAAGCTGATCCATTGTTTTTGAAATAGAAGCTATTAGGGCACTCTACAACCACCACAAGTATGAGATCCTATAAGAGCTTCCATGGCTTCTAACTACACCTAGCATCTAAAAAAATGTCTCATAGTTTAAAAAATAACATTTGAGGCTCACGCCTCTAATACTGCCTCACATGAGGCTTTCATAAAACGGCTTGAATCCCGCCCCTTAAGTGTCATTTGTGAGGCTTATGCCTCAAGGCTAAGCCTCAAGATGACTTTAAGTTAATTGCCCAGTTTATCTTGCATTTTCCGGATATTCTATTACTCGCTTTAGCATTTTGTACTTTATTTTTTTCGTTTATTGTTTTATTTTATGTTTGCAAGCTAAACTTATAATTTTGTTAACATATTTATTATCGATTTTTAAGAGTGTGGTATGTTATGAGCATATTTTAGTACTTTTACATTCTTTTGAATTATTTATTAGTCTAACTTGAGGCTTACACTTCTCTCCATAGAGGAAAAACTCCTTGGTATCCGGTATAGCCTTTTTAAACATTTAAAAACATAATGAAGAATATAAATTAAACAGCAATGTAAAAGAAGCTGTGGTTGATATATATGTTATGTACCTTAGATAGATTGACAACAGTAAGCAAAGGATCCTCAAATTCTCAACTGCAACATCTGATGAAAAACAAAATAAAATACAATGTGCCACTTTCAGCCAGCTACCTTTGCAACTGCCATCTCATCAACCTTTGGGCTCTTAAGCTGCAAATATCAGCATGTCAGAAAATACAAAATTTGGAGAAATAATCACGGATCCAGATGTGAATGAACCTATAAAACATGAGCATGTTTGGATTAAAAAATCTCGAGCCAAAATAATCAGAAAAAATGATAGAGCAGAGCCAATTCAACCCATCGTAACTTACTTTTCTTGTGTCTCTGAATGTCATTGATAACTCCATTCTCATCATGCTTCCTTTTCTGAAATAAAAAAAGTATATTAATCTGGTCAGATAAATGATCAACAGGTCTGGATATAAATTCCAAGCAGAGAAAGTAGTATGTGGATCGAGAACATCAGAAGAAAATCTATGGATGCAAAAGATCTAAGCTAAAGCTAGGACTTGTAGAAATGCACGCAAGTTTAATGTTCCTCGTCATGCATAATGTTGATCTCCTTCACTTTGGTCTCATGAATTAAAATAAAATACAAGGAGAACAAGAAAACAATGCAAAACAAACATTAAGCCACAGGCAACAAAAGGATCCATAGCACGTAATAGTTTCTGCCACTCGAAACCTTTGCAAGTCAGTATTAGCTTCCAGAGTACATTTTGCTATTTCACAAGGAAAAGCACAAGTAAATGTTATTTTAGAACCTTATCACGGTGTTTCTTTGATTTGTCTGCACCAGAATCACGACGATCATTCTTATCTTTCTTTTTCTCCTTGTCCTTCTCTTTACTTCGATCTTTATGACGATGTTTGTGCTTCTTGTGCTCTTTATCTTTCTCCTTGTGCTTTTTATGTTTTTCCTTGTCTTTAGAGTCACCTTTAGATTTCCCAGCAACTGTAGCAGTACCCTTCTCAGACTATATAAAACAGCACCAAGATACCAATGAATTAGTAGTCCCAAGCTCGCATAAAATGCAGCAAAAAGATTAGCTAAGAAATGAAGAGAAGCCGTGTACAGGACTATCAATATGGGGAAACCAAGTGACAATAGGAAAAGGACCATGGTTAAAGTTAAAACAAATGAAGCAAAAAGTATTCACTCAATGGGAGCCTCCAGGGGGCAAACAGATGAAGCAAAAAAATATTCACTAAATGGGAGCCTCCAAGAGGCAAATTTCTTACAGGAGGTAAGTCAACTGATGCTGCATCACTAAGTTGAAAGGCTTCTCCTAGGAGACTTAGGTCAAATGGTTTTATGCTTGAAGTACTGTCTCTTGGAAAAGTATCCTGAATGAGCTGATTCAACTGCATCCCTTCCCCTTTTCTAATTTCCGTGTCTCCAACCACATTGTAAAGGTAGTGTGTGTCTGAGATTGAACCAGGACGTGACCTCTTGCAGAAAAATGCGTGGTGAGGCAATAATTTGTAGATGCTTATGAGATCGAGAGCACCGGTAAGTTCTCTTGGCCCTGTTTCATAGAAGGACCAAGTTGTTTGAAGTTATAGACTAATGAATAAATAATAAATTAAAACATGAAAAGAAAAGAACTTGACCAAAATAGATATCTTGTCTCTTCCTATTTAACCTTTAACAAATTGTTTTATCTGCACGTCAACCTCAAAAAGAGAAGCTTTATTTTCAACAATGCTAAATCAATCACTGTGTTTATCTATCATACGTAGCTCTACAGAACCATGCCACCCCTCTTTCTTTATTCCATCCAAACTTTACTTGTCATCACTCATTTCGATGGATCTAGGATTTCCAAGCCGTTCAATTGGAAAAATAATAATAATTTTGGAATGAATACAATTAATCTTCCAACAAAAAATAAAGTGTGAAACATTCCAGGACACTGCATATGGCCTAAAATACTGCAGTTTCCTAAATTTTATCACATTGATGTGATGTCATAATGAAGATTTTCAAAATTGACCCCTACAAGACAAATTCCTTTTCCATATGTAGCATTTCTAGTGAGGTCAATATCTTCAACTTGAATGGTGATCCTGCCAGCCTACTCTGCCAATATATGATCATTTTATTCTCAACAACAAGTCCTTGTCAGCTCATCTAAGAATATGTTTGTACAATTCAAAATCCAATTTTCAGTGCTAGAATGGCTTACATATTGTTGGAAATTATTGAAAATGACTAATGCCAAGAAGAGGACACTATGTATATGCATATGGATATATGTATATAGATATGTAATAGCACCATAAACTACTGTTAAATTGTGCCAGTTGCATTTTTGCAACAATATTTGCAAAAAGGAACAAATCTCCAAATTAACAAAAAAAAAAAAAAAAAAAAAAAAAAAAAAGAAAAAAAATATTCAAAAAAAAAAAANATATTGTTGGAAATTATTGAAAATGACTAATGCCAAGAAGAGGACACTATGTATATGCATATGGATATATGTATATAGATATGTAATAGCACCATAAACTACTGTTAAATTGTGCCAGTTGCATTTTTGCAACAATATTTGCAAAAAGGAACAAATCTCCAAATTCACAAAAAAAAAAAAAAAATAGAAGAAGAAGAAGAAGCAACAAGGTCTGATACATAACTCAACACTGTAGCAACAATGTACATGTCATATCATACAAAATAGTGCGGGTCAGCTTGAAAAATAATATTTGAAAGGTCTCACCTCTTCCAAACTTCTTGCTATCAGGATCCATCAATCAGCTGCTGATTTGTTCACTAGACAAAGAACGGACACTGAATAATCATTTTCTCTTGCAGACTATATTTCAAAATCATTTGATATAATAGACAGCGAAGAATGCAAAGTTTAGTACTAACACATTGTTCTAAACAATCAAATGTGAGCAAAATACAGCAAAAGGATGCCACTAAGAATATTGGGAAGTGTATGGAGAAGAGGTGTAAGGACGAGAGTGTGTCAGGTTAACTAAAGCCTTGCCTTAAATATCAAGTCGTACAGATGAAAAAGCTCTGCCAAAATTCTCCTCTCATATAGACCGAACAACTGAAGTGGTATAATTTTTTCCTCCAACGTTTAAAAATGGATAGAAGGGCCTTGCACACAAGACGATGGTGATGGATGGAAGAGTGAAATTAAGAAGTATATGACACAGATCCTATCAACTTTATTTGCACAATCAGGACCACAGCAGAGACATCATCCAAGAGCATTTTGTTTCCAGATTTTCTACTTTCTTACCATTTCAAAGTGTAACATTTCCAGACCTAGAAAAAGCCTAATTTAAGTAGTTTTCCCTATTATGCTATGATCATGTCATAAAAAAGAATCCAAATTAAAACATCGTCCCGTGTCACTTGGAATCTCAAACTTCAACACTCGATTGCTATGTAGAATGGAAAATCTGTACCATGTCCATACTGTGCACCTCCATTTGCGTATGGGAGGGAAGGGACTGGACCATGATCTAGGCTCAACCATAAATGAAGGTCAAAGAATATCAAAATCCATGAGAGAAGAGGGGAATTTTTTTAAAAAAATAATAGGGGAACAAAAAAAAAGTAAGAGCAGGATCCAATTTAAAGACACGAGCTTAGTAAGAGAACACCAATTTTAGCATGATAAGATTATTTTATACTTTTTTTTAGGTACTTAAAACATTGTAAAAGTTATATATTCGAGTCAATTTTCTATTAATTTAGTTTGTTCAGTATTTTTAGGTAAAATCCGGTGGTCAGAGAAAATCACGAGCAAAGAGGATAAAAAGGAGCTAAAGCGTTGATCCTGAGCTGAAGAAATACATTGGCAAAGAATGGAGGGAAAACGGGTATTAAACGATGGAAGGTGCAAATTTTCTAGTGCAACATGAGACATTGTATGGACCTCCACCTAGCATATCATATATTCAACCCAATTTACGAATCGAAATTGTGGATCAAAAGTTATGCATGTTTGAAGTTAGGTGGCCACGCTGAATGAACCAGTGCATGCAAGCGTGCCAGTCCCCTAACCCGGACAATTTTCCGATGGGTGCAAGCACACCAACATGTGTTTTAAAAATACATGATTGGGGCACGAAATTTTGAAAGCAGAATGAGGCTTACGCCTTAAGTGATTAAAGGCGTAAGCATCCTCTTAATTATCTCAAAAATCACTTTTATTTTAAGTTCTCATACTTTTATTAGTTAACATCACTGCAAATATGCTCGTTACTATATATCAAAATAGCTTCGGAAACCTATTGTATTTTAATAAAACTTACATAATTGGCTATCATTAATTATTAGACATATATTATCATTAAAACCCATTTATATCAAAAACTAATTAATTTTTTGATTATATAACTATATGCCATAGATAAAAAAGCATTATAATTTCAAACACACAACATATTTAAAACAATATTGTGACCCTGTTACTTAATCACTCCGATGACAGTGCATAATTCGGATGATGACAATAACATCAACCTAGAACTTTAAGTTATTATATAGTTTCAAGAATTTAGCATTTAAAGTTTATTACATGCTTGTTTTTTGTATTTGTTTTTCCATATTTAGTTCATAGTAAGGCTTACACCTCAAAATGCCTCGAGGCTTATGCCTCACCTCATGAAAGAAAAATGTTTCAATACCCGTTTTCTCCTTTTGAAACATTGCAGTAGTGTACAGAAAAGATCGCCATTTTTGGGTTTCTCTAGAGCGCACAAGTGGTCATGAACTTCAACCTATTTTCGATATTTATTATTTTTAGGGGCAATTCGGGAACTTTTGCATGGGATTTCAAGTCTATCCTAAACCTATATATGAGAGACTTTGATTATACAAAAAGAGATCCCAGATTAATACAATTCATTCCTCATCAAAGAAGTTATACAAAAGCACCATAATTCATCATCTTGGGTAGAAATCAAAGAGAGATTTCAAGAATTACTGAAAATCAATACGTAAGATTTCCAGGCTTCCTGGAGTTAAAGATAATGATTGAAGAGATTCATTCCATCTTATTGTTCTTAGAATAAACAAGTGACGTCTATGCAAATTCTTCTTGCATCCATTCCTTCACTATGTTTCTTTGCTAGGTTACTTGTAAGGATGAATGATGTAGCTAATTGACATCTATTCATATTTTAATTCATTATTTGGATTTTAATTTATAATACGTTTTGAATTGGCTTGATTAATATATTTTCTTATTTGACATTGAAAATTAAATCACATTATGGCCATGTTTGAGCCATATTTTTTAGAGAACATAATTTTTGTAATAGTGATTTTTTTGAGAATATGTAGTTAAAAAGAAAAAACTCGGCAAAAAAATATTTTATTGAGAGAATGTGTGGTTGAAAATGAATTTGATAAAAAAATGAGTTTAATGTAACTCATAAAGGGGCAATATTTGTTTACATGTTTGATCGAGAGATTGCATTTTGAACACTCAATTCTCCCCCTCACGAATTTATAGTTAAATTGTGAGAGTTCTACTTGTTAATGTGGTAGTCATAAGTGCTTATGAATCACTTTTATCAAATAATTAATCTAGAAAGGAATGTTTGGTATTTATGGGTAGTTTAACTAGTACTAAAGGGACGACTGTTAATATTTTATCTTGAATTTATAACCAACGACGCAATAATCGAACCAAAATATGTATTGATTATGATTAGGATTAATTAACGAAATCAGGAGCTTTAACTATTTACTTAGTTGATTTCTACATTGTTGACCATTGGTTCCACTGCTATTAGTTTAGCTTATTACGCTTAAGTTGCAGATAGTTTAGAGTTAATTGGATATTCAATTAATCATCGTGGAAATGACAATTCAGACTCCTTAGGTCCATCTTACTACTTAGTAGCAATATTGTACACTTGCAATTTAGCAACACCATGGCACTTCGTCCTACACCCTCACAGGCTCGGATAATATTAGGGTCACCAAAACCATTCAAGATTTTCTTATTTCTTCGAAAAAGACTTCAAATATTCCCATGTAGAATGACATTTCCTTCATATCTCATCTTTGTGTCCATCTATCAGTTAAGAGGACGGACCCGGGAGCAGGGGCGGAGCAACCTGGGCGCCCACTGGATTTTGGTCCTGGGTATTTCATCTATTACACTTGCTGGGCGGCCAGTTTTTAAGGCAAGGAGAAAACCATAAACACCGCATCAAAAATTCAAGGGATGGACGAAAAAATCACTGTTGCTACTTGCTAGACCAAGATTACCATCGAGAAACAAAATAATTGGGAAAATAGATAACTTGTAATGAGTTGGGTTGAAATTAAATCATTTGCAACGAACAGATCGACTGCGATTTAAACCTATAAATCCCGTTTTACACAAATAAAATCAGATACTACCTTCCAATTGTGTTGATGAAGAAGTTGAGTAGAAATCACTGCAACACGAGATAAATTGGTGCCAAGGGGGTGATGAATATGTCTCCGTTTATGCCTCTCTCCAAATTTTTAGCGTACGCCGAGGAAGAAAACGTTAGCCGCTTGTCCCGCTTACTCTATGAATGTGTTAAACAGACATGGGTTACGTGCTTTTTAATTTCGCTTTACAGGATTAGTTCCCATTTTAATCCATTTTTTTAGGGTAATTCCGTACATTTTGTGTAAAACGTCTTTACCTTTCGTTTTTTAGTGCAGAA
>CAIGRH010007679.1:0-14291 GCA_903798295.1 Fraxinus nigra | reverse complement strand
GATTATTAAAAGGTCTATGATTGGGCCTTGGGACCTTGGGCTTCTTAGATTAAAATAAATATTTTTTAGAATTTTAATCATGTTTGGATTTATTTTCTTGGTCAAACTAGCCAGTACATAATATGTCTGTTGAGGTAATTACTGGATAATTTATGTGAATAATAACATCCCATAAAACCACAATTATTTTTTAACTTATGGTGGAGGAAGTTATAACTTTGTGGCCATATAAACACCTAATTTCTCTTTGAAAATACATACAACAAAATTATCATTTCCATATTCTTTTATTCTATATTCTCGATTTTAATATTATTGCTTTTTGGATATTTTCCTGGAGTACAACTTGAGAGTTCTGAAAATCATGTGATTGCTATATGGTATTCTATGATTGATTGTCCAAAGAAGTCGCAGTAACAATGGGCAATTTCACTTTAGGACATCGTGTTGTCACAAGACTCAATCAATCGATAAGTTTTCTTTTCTTCATTTTATTGTTCTGCGAAGTTACTGCAACTAATTATTTTCCTACAATCCAAAGTGAAATTTTATAATTAGTTGCTATGTCTGCTATGGATACTCCAATTTCCTAAGTATTCTAAAAAACCTAAATTGTTCAATGGGAAAAATTTTAAGAGATGACAAATGAAGTTACGATTTTATTTAACAACTCTTAAAGTGGTTGATGCTATTGAATCTAATAAACATGTTGTTAAATTGCTGATAATCCTATTGATAAGAAAATAGAAGATTTAGCTAGTTGGCAACATACAGATTATATGTGAAGGAATTATATTTTGAATTAATTGACTTTATATTTACATGATATTTACTGGTCTTGCAAATCTGCTAAAGAGTAATGGAAATTCATTAGAAGAGAAATATTACCGAAGATGCTGGAACTAAAAAATTTGTGGTGGGAAAAATTCTTAAATTTAAGATGGATTATATTAGAAATATAGATTATAATTCATGAAAATATTGTTGGGGGATATAAAATATGTAAGGGTTTTAAAGTGTCAGTCATTATCGAAAAACTACCACTTACTTCGAAAGAGTACAAAAATAGTTTGAACCATAAGAGAAAAGAAACGTCTTTATAGGAACTGATCATCATGATTAAAATTAGGAAGACGGATGGCAGAACGGAGGGAGAGATCAAATTTGGGTACCAAGGCTAATCGTGTTGATGTAAATTTTGGCGGTAAAAATTTTGCTGGGTAATTTGACAAAAGATAGAATTTAAGGATAGAAACAAGGGAACGAAATTTGTAGGGAAGAACAATTGATCTAAATTAAAAGTAAAACTATTGGTGATTGTTTTGTNAGAGAAAAGAAACGTCTTTATAGGAACTGATCATCATGATTAAAATTAGGAAGACGGATGGCAGAACGGAGGGAGAGATCAAATTTGGGTACCAAGGCTAATCGTGTTGATGTAAATTTTGGCGGTAAAAATTTTGCTGGGTAATTTGACAAAAGATAGAATTTAAGGATAGAAACAAGGGAACGAAATTTGTAGGGAAGAACAATTGATCTAAATTAAAAGTAAAACTATTGGTGATTGTTTTGTTTGTGGTAAACTAGGTTACTTTGCAAAATATTGCAGAAATAGGAAAGGAAAAGCTGTGAAGAATCAGGCACGTGTGGTAGAGGATGGGAATTTCTCTATCATGGTGGAAAAATTTAATCTTATAAGCAACTTGACACATCGGTGGGTAGATTCTGGAGTTATCAAGCACGTTTGCTATAGGAGCAAAAAGACATGGAATGATTTAAGTTATTAAAGTCATATGGTGGCCTATCTTATGTAAGTCATTTAACCTTTCATCTAACTTTTGAAGTTCGAAAATTCATGTTGTTGTACCTATTGAGTTTTTTTTAGACTGTCAGTGATTTTGTGAATTTATTCATTGAAGGATATAGGCTGATTGATTAATTATAGACTGAATAAATTAGAAAAAAAAATGAATTAGCAAGTGTTGGTGATGTATGGAGTTCGGAATTTACATACCTTTTTTTTTACAATTACATGAAATAGAAAGAGTTCAAAAGCTATAATTCTTATTGTCAAAATATATTGTTATTGATAGGTTTATACTAAATAGACGTGAGTACAAGTTAACATGTACAAATTGAAAAGAACCCTTGCTAAAATTTACTTGAAGTTTCACGTGACAAGCAAATATATGATTGTCCCCATGGACATCAATCTATGATCATTCAGGTTTTTTTTATCCTTCTAAGCTCGGTTTTATGCTTCTCTTATCTATTTGCTTTACTACAACTTCAATACTTGATCAAAATGCATCCAAATCCTGCCATATTGAATGTGTGAGCAACTGATGAGGATAGCGAAAACTGAGAAAAGATAATAAAATATAAAAAGTTAGTATGAGTCACAGAGGAGGAGGAGAAATTAGGAAAGTTTTAGTTAACTTATGTCAAATAGTCAAATAACTAAAGATACGGTGGAAAAGATTGTCTTAACGAAACAAATGCAAGAAAACAAATTTTTACTGTTGAGTTATTGTCTCAAGGATGGGGTTTACATCAAAATAAATTTTGATGAGCGGAGTATTTAAATGGTCTATGGCATCATCCTTGGAATTTGAGCGGAGTATTTAAATCCATTGAACGCTATCAGAACTTTGGTCATAAGGAAAGAGGAATCGCAGAAGTTTACATTTGAACATGTCATGTAGAATTTATTGAAAATCAGGTATAATATGGTTTTAGGTGGAAGGTTAAAATTGTGCATCCTTCATGGGCCAGAGCAATAAATCCTTCTACCAAGTTCACATTATTTGGTCTTCTATCAGAGAAAAGTTAAACCCACCACACTGAGGGCAATTCATCCATATTCTAATGGTCTATGGCATCATCCTTGCAATATGATGTGGTGAGGTCGCTCTCATGTTCCTGCTTTGTTGATTGTAACTATTTTGGGACTTTCAATGTAATTTGTGGGTGTTAGTTTTATGCACAATTTGTAATTTCAGATGCATTTAAATGACTTGAAAAACTATCCAAAATTTTCACGTATCATTACTACAAGAATGAGCATTTTCCTGAAGTTAGAAATTTGGGCATTGTAAGAGATTACTTTGAAATAGTCAAATCTAATACAGTTATTATAAGTATGCACGATTAAGTACTACCTTCTATTTGGCAATCTTGGCTTTAGGCTTGAATTGCCTATATTATGATCTCAAGTTTTTGATTATCTGTCTTATATTCCATGCGCATAAGATGTGAACGTAGAGTTCCTCGATGGGGATAAGTCCAAGTGTCATTGAGGTCTTCTTTGTGTCCTCTCTCCACTCCATATACAACTAAAGATCATGCACCAATTTCTCTTTTCATTTTTCCCCATTCTATGTTATAGACCTTAATTATTGATGAAATATTTTTATAATTTCTATTCATTTAACCTTTCATCTAACTTTTGTATTGGTGATGACAGCCTCTTGCTAATTCTGAAGGAGCAAAAAGACATGGAATGATTGAGTTATTAGAAAAGTCAAGAGGTGCATTTTTTTCATTCACTCCTGTTAGTGATAGAGAATGTCTATTCATGGGGAATGTTTCTTCCGCCAAGACTGAGGAGAAAGGAACTACATTTAGGTTTGCTTCTAGAAATGTCCTCTATTTGAAGGATGTTCTTTATGTACCTGAAATTAGAAAAAATCTAGTGCATGGCTTGATCTTAGTCATTTAAGATTGTCTTTCAAAGTGATTAAGTTGTACTATCTAAGGGTGGTCCTTTTGGTGGGAAAGAGTATGTAGATGAGAGTATGTTTAAAAATCAATGTTTTCTGTGATTAATAATAAAGCATCTACTACTTCTTCTATTACTTGTTGGATTCTTATTATTTCCGGCATGCTCTTGGGCATGTAAATATTGTTTCTATTAAAAAATTAATGAGTTTGGGATAAATGCCTAAGACTAATAATTTTCCAAATACAAAACGTGAAACATGTGTTGAATCAAAGTATGCTAGTAAACCATTATCAGAATGAAAGTTATTCAAAATTTATTTCTTGTAAAACTGAAGTTGAAACTAGATAAGATTACTAAAGTTTTAAGATTTGATAGGGGAGGAGGAGAATATTCTGGTGGTTTTGACAAATTTTGTACTGACAATGGTATTATTCATGAGGTCACTCCTCCCAATTCTCCTCAATCAAATAGTGTAGCTGAAAGAAAAAATAGATCCTATTTTCCCCAATCTAATGGTGTAGTTGAAAGAAAAAATAGAACTCTTAAGGATATGGTCATTTCAATGCTAAATTCTTTTGAATTATTTCTTAACTTGTGGGGAGAAACTCTTCTTACTACTTGTATTCTTAATAGAAATCCCCGCAACAAAAATGATGAGTTCCCTTGTGAAATGTGGAAGGGTAGAACACCTTCGTATAAAAATCTTAAAGTGTGGAAGCGTTTAGCTAAAGCTTCTATTCCAGCACCTAAGAAAACTAAACTTGGTTCGAAAATTGTTGATTATTTTTTATAGGCCTCTTTGCAGTAATGCCTACAGAATTTAAGTCATAGACTCCTAAAATAATTTTATCGAAAAGAACACAATTTTTGAACTAGAGATGCTAAATTTTTTTGAAAACATATTTCCTTTTAAAGAAAAATCTGAAGGAACAAGTAGCTCTATTAGTATTACTCCTAGAGTTAGAGATGGGCATAATGAATTAGAAGAAGCTAAAAATAGGAGAAGCAAAGAAAACAAACTTAAACCAGATTGGCAAATTATTGGGTCGAGCTGGATTTGAACAATTGTAGACATTGCCAACAAATTTACAAGCAAGGGTTTATGCCAAGTCTACCCAGCAGTATTGATGGTTCGATCGATAAGTTTAAAGCTAGACTTATAGCTAAAGGTTATATACAAAAAGAGGAATTGACTTCTCTGATAACCATTCACATGTCACTTGTCACTAGGATTAGCTCTATTAGGATGTTAATTGCGATTGTTTCTATATATGATCTATGTCAAAACTGCATTTTTAAATGGAGACTTAGAAGAGGAAATTTGTATGGACCAACCTAAAGGATTTGTTTTAGAAGACTGGATGATAAAGTATGTGGACTTAAAAATTTCTCTATGTATGTAGACTTAAACAAGCTCATCAGCAATGGCATGACAAATTTGATACAATTTTGACATCTAGTGGTTATGTGATAAATGAAGTGAATAAATGCATATATAGCACATTTGAAAATGATTATGGAGTGATAATCTCCTATATGTTGATTATATGCTGATTAAGGAAATTGGTTTAGACTTGATTGATGAGTATGTTTAACTCACGCATTTAGTGCCATTTAAACTTGAGTTTTTAGAACATTTTGATGTGTTTTAGTGTTGTGTTATAGGTTAGGTAATATGGTGAAAAAGGGCTAATCATGGAACTTGAAGAGGCTGAAGAGTTATGTCGATATGAACCAAGAAAAGAGGAATTAAAACCAAGCAAAGAAAGAGGCAAAGTTGAAGAAAAACGAATAAAATATCACGGTCAGGGCACTTTGGTGCCACATCTGGGCGTCCAGGTGGGGGTTGGCTAGAATAATGAAGTGATTGGGCACCAAACAGCCCCCCAAGCAAGAAAACAAAAAAATATAGAGATGCCCAGGTGCTACAAACTGAGCGCCAGCACCCACAATCAACAAACAACAAGAGAAACCATCACGGTGCCCAGACGCTACCTTTGGGTGCTAGGTTCTACATCATAAATTATAGGGTTGTTTTCTTGGCCCTTACAAAGCCCAGAACAATCACAATTCATCTATCTTGGGATCAAAAGAGTTTTTCAATTTTTAAGGGGTATAAGAAGAAATGAACTCGAAGCAATGACAACAAATGAAAATAATCAATAGCGACCCATTCGAGACTATGTCTGAACTAGTTTGGAGGATCTCCATTAGAAGATCCAAATATTCATCTTGCTACCTTTTTGGATATCTGTGATACTATAAAGATGAATGGTGTTATTGAAAACGCCATCAGAATATGTTTGTTTCCTTTATCATTGAGGGATAAAGCAAAGTGACGATTTCAATCACTCTATCACCACTTGGGAGGGATTGGCTCAAAAAATACTTATCAAATTCATTCACCCTTTCAAGTTAGCTCAATTACGAAGTGGGATTGGGTTTATTTAAACAAACTGACTTCAAACTATTTAATGAGGCATGGGGGAGATTAAAATGTTTAATTAGAAGATGCCCTCGGTGTGGTTATCAGAATTGGATGCAGATTGAGATGTTCTAAGCGGGTTGAATAGTCAAACACGAAAAATAGTTGATACTGTTTAAGGTGATACCTTGATGTAAAAAACTGCAGATGATGCTTATTCCTTACTAGATGAAATAGCCACCAACAGTTATCATTGAACAAGTGAACGTTTTAGTGCAAAAAGAATTATTGGTCTTCATGAGTTGGATACCATAACTGCCCTTGAAGCTCAAATCCCATCACTTACTAGCCAAATAGCTGCATTGATTACAAAGTGAAATCAACAAAAGACAAATTTGGCTATGGTTGATTTTACACCAAACTAAGAGACTGACATAGAGTATGAGCTGGTCCAATATGTTCAATAATCATCTAAAGGAAATCCATCATTAAATTCATCTTGGGAGCCTTTATTTCAGAGACTAGGGCGAGACTCAAGAAGGATGAGTCATGATTCGACAACATTGAGACTCATATGACCAACACGGAGCCACTACGTTTTAAGGTACAGATTGGTCTGCTGTCTACTGTAATAAACTCTCGACCCAGAGGAAAGTTTCCTAGTGATACCCAGATAAACCCAAGGGAACATTACAATGTCATCCTGAGAAGTAGTAAAGAAATTGGAGAGAGTAATCGTAAAAAGGTTTTGATTTTTACAACTCATCAAGTGGAAAAACAGCATGTTAAAGATCAAGAAATCCAAGCAAGACAAACAAAGAAGGCTCCTAATCCTAATTCAATTCCATTCCCATAAAATCCACCAATCTTGAAACAATCACTACATATCCACAGAGATTCTTAAAGAAAAAGTTTGATGCACAGTTTGCTAAATCCTTGGAAATTTTCAGGAAAACCCATATAAATATCCCTTTTCCAAACACTTCGGCACAAATACCGAATTATGCCAAATCCTTGAAAGAAGTGATGTTAAAGAAGAACAAGTTAGAGGAGAACAAGATAGTAAAACTTATATAAGAATGTAGTGCTTTTCTCAAGAAGAAATTTCTTCAAAAATTGAAGGATCCAAGTAGCCTCACATTTCTTTACATAACAGGTGGCTCCTTCTTTGATAAAAACACTGTTTGATCTTGGGGCTAGCATCAATTCAATGTCTCTCTATGTATACAAGAAATTGGATCTTGGGAAAGTGAAGCCAACAACAGTCACTTTGCAGCTTGTTGATAGATCTCTTACATACCCACGAGGGATCATTGAACATGTGTTGGTTAAAATTGATAAATTCATCTTTCCAGCTGACTTTATGGGACATGGAGGAAGATCAAGAAATACCATTAATTCTCGATCGACCATTCTTTGCAACTGGAAGAGCACCAATTGATGTACATAGAGGATAGCTAACACTTCGGGTTAATGAAGAAGAAGTCGAGTTCACTATATATCAAGCTATGAAATTCCCTGAAGATATCGATGCTTGTCATAAGATCGAATCAATTAATGTAGTGGTCAGACAAAAATATAAAAGGACTTGTTCGATGATCCTATAGAGGATTATATTGCAACCAATGCTTCAAGAATTGATATAACTGCTTCTGGAAATTACACGGGGAGAAGAGAAGTTGATTCTATCTTAGCTCATGATGCTTTTCCATTCGAAGGTAATGAGAACCAGAAACAAGATCTTTTGAAGCCTCTCAACTCTGCTGAATCTAAAGAGATCTTCAGTACTAATTATCTTGAGCAAAAGTTATGGAGAAGAAAGCCTATTCCAGGATAACAAGTCTCACTGGAAATTGCTCCTGGATAAGCTTAAATCGCGATGGCCAGGACCATTAGCCATTCATAACATATTTTCTTTTGGTGCTATGAAGTTGAAGGGCTAGAATGAATTCACATTCCACAACAACGACCACCAATTTACGTATGACTATGGAAAGGACAAGTGAAGCATGGAAGAAGTACCTCTTGGAGACCCAACTTAAGGTATTTAGACAACATCAAACTAATGACATTAAAGAAGAGCTTCTTGGGAGGCAACCCAAGCTCTTTCCTTTTTTTCAATTATCTAGATATTAGTCGGTAGTTTTATTTATAGTTTTCTTAATGATTTTGCTCTTCTCGTAGGTCGATGCTCGAGTTTGGGAGCGAACTAGAATCAACATCCATTATACCCCATCACCAATAGAGATGAAGACAATTGATGGCTTCACTCAAGGAAGTCATCATCCTCCTTCATCTTTAATTTCACATTGGGGACAGTGTTTAGCTTAAGTTTGAGGGGTGAAACATCAATTGTTTAATTGTTTAGATTCCTAATTGTTGCATTTTTTATCTTGTGTGTTTTTTGTGTGATTTTTTTATTTCGTTGTGTCTTAAAAAAATTGTTGCATGTTTGAATGAGTTAGATAGCCTTGTCAGTCATGATGCATATACTTGACAATATGTATTAGTTTGTAGAATATGAACTACCTATTCATGACATCCTTAAACCGTTTTATAGTATAATTTTGGGGGTGTTCGTGTTAGTGAAAGAGATGATTTAAGCTTGTGGGGATTTCGTGCATGTTGAAAATGATTTTTGTAGAGTGTCTTTAACTATCAAGTATAAATTAAATGATGACCATATGCTAAAGATCTAATCCCCATTTATTTTTGTCTCGAAAAAATAGAAAAATGGGACCCCTTGAAACCGTTTATCCATTGGTATTTAAAAAATCGGGAATTACCAACTAAATGCACATTACAAGGGTAAAAAAAAAAAGAAAAAGAAAAAAAAAAGTAAGGTTGATCTTGAACTGAAACAAAATATGAATATAAGCAAAGCATTGTGCAATTATGCAAGATCGAATTGTTGGGGGTTTAGATAAGTAGTGGGTTTGAATTGCTTATTATAAGCTTGAGTCCTTGACTGTCAAAGCACTCAAAATTTGAGAGAATCATCACAGCGTAGGTTCTTGACATTACCATTTAGATCTAACCAAATTTGAGCGGTGAAAGAGTTAGTAAATTGAAAATCAACTTAGAATATACCTTGAAAACAGAATAAAAAATAAGTTTGGAGATGTATGAGTCTCACGAGCGAGAAAAAAGAACATATTTGACTACTGAGGTTGAGAATTGAACCAGCTTGTGAATGTACAGCGTTGCACTTGATTCTTCACACACACACACACACACACCTGTTTTACTTTGGATAAGTGAGATTTTGGCTTTTGCATTATGATTTTGAACCAATTCATAAATTTGATGTAGTGTTTTCAATCATGAGTTAATTACAAGCTATCTGACTAAATTTGTTTTATGTGAGTTGATAGGTTTAATTTTGTTTTTTTTTTCATTGGTCTTTTTTATTGTTTTATGTTTTCTCGAGGACTAGCAAAGCATTAAATTTAGGGGTATTCGATGAGTGTGTGCATTTAGTACCATTTAAACTTGAAAAATTGTTTGTTCTTAAGAGTTTTTAGAATGTTTTGATGTGTGTTTTAGTATTGTGTAGTAACAAGTTAGGTAAAAGGCATGGAACATAAACACATCTTGAAAGGCATTTTTTAACTACAATTTGATGAGGTAACAACAAGAGAGCGAGAGAAACATCAAGAAGAAGATCAAATCAAACTCCAAAACAGTGTTTCTCTTTTCTTCTTTATGCCGTTAATTATAAATATGAGTTTTTCATATTTTTCCATCATGAACTAAATTTTTCATCTATGGTTTGATGTAATCAATACTTGAGACTATATTTTGATTTTCAATAATTATTTCTTTGAGATTTTTCATTAAATTTATTTATGTTATTTATGATTAATGCTTTCAATTAATTTGATTTTCAGTCCCTGTGGGTCGACATTTTAACTTCGTATTTCAAAACTTAACACGTCCTCTTACGAGTACAATTTACATGCAACGGGTGATTAATAAGACTACACGGTCTCTGAAAAAAGCACTTCGAAATGAAAGATTTGGGTCTTGCATAATAGAGAAAGTGCTCAAGAAATTTAACCCAATTTCATTTTATAGAAAGTGCTCAAGAAATTTAACCAATACAGATGTATGCTTGCTTTACACCTTATGATGCATGTTGCCACTTGAGAAAACATTCAGGTCATAATGTTTTTGCTTTAGAATACACGATAGAGTGATTGGTAGTCTCATGTATCTCATGAACTGTACAAGAATACAACATATGCGGTTACCGATTTAGCAAGTATACTAGTAATCCTAATAGTGAACATTAGGATGCTCTTATTCGAGTCTTTAGGTATTTGAGATACACTCTAGACTGGGGAATGCATAATACTAAATTCTCTGCAGTGCTTGAGGGATATTATGATGCTAATTGGGTTTTTGATACCAATGAAAGTATTTTATGAGTGGATATGTATTTACTTTAGCAGGCGGTTCCATATCTTGAAGAGCACTAAGTAAAGATCTATTATGGAATCCAAGTTCTATGGCTTTAAAGACGAGATGAGGCTGAATGGTTAAAGAATTTTTTTATCAATGTTCCTTTGTGGTCTAAACCACTTCAGCTATTTCTATCCGTTGTAACAGTCAAATGGCTATAATGGAAAGTCTAGACACATTCATAGAAAGCACAATAATGTGCATCAGCTTCTTAAGGATGGGTTATAGCTATTGCCCATGTGAAGTCAAGCAATAATATTGCTGACCTATTAACCAAAGGATTAACTAGAGAGCTAATTTTGAAATTATCAAAGGTGACGGGGCTAAAGTAGGTTATTACAAACTAGATCACCTATAATGGAAATCCAACCTTGTAATTAGAGATCTCAAGAACAAGGTTTAATNAGCTCAAAATTCATCCTACAATGGAAAGTCTAAACATATTCATAGGAGGCACAATACTGTGCATCAGCTGCTTAAGGATGATGTTATAGCTATTGATATGTGAGTGATTTTGTTGACCCATTAACCAAAGGATTAACTAGAGAGCTAATTTTGAAATTATCAAAGGTGACGGGGCTAAAGTAGGTTATTACAAACTAGATCACCTATAATGGAAATCCAACCTTGTAATTAGAGATCTCAAGAACAAGGTTTAATGGGACGAAAAAGTTATTGGAGTGGTCTGTGGGGGTACTACATTTTATTTATTCCAATTCCCTATGATGTGTTACCATCTATATTAATTAGAGGATGGGCTAATGCTCTTAATGCTTACTATAGCTGTTACTCAGTGGGGTGTTTAGATACAATGAACTCTTGATAGAAGCACTTATTTGAGTGTGGAAATAAGATTACTTCCTATGAGAATTGAGACTAATTCTCTAGAGCACTCAAAGAAATTGGGAAAGTTCATGGCCGACAATGAACTCAATCACGAGAACTTAATGATTGTCTCAAAAGTCCTGCGTGTTCTGTTGTCTTAGTTTGTAACCAAAATTATAAATTTCAAGGCATAGTTCACTCTATAATAAGCTAACTCGATAGAATATACAAAACCAAGGTTCAAGTTGAAAGATGCCNATATTCAGTTGGGTTTTTAATTACAGTGCATCCTTGATAGATGCTCCTATTTGAGTGTGGAAGTGGGGCCGCTTCCTTTTAGAATTGAGGATAATTCTCTAGAGCACTCAAAGAAATTGGGAAAGTTCATGGCCGACAATGAACTCAATCACGAGAACTTAATGATTGTCTCAAAAGTCCTGCGTGTTCTGTTGTCTTAGTTTGTAACCAAAATTATAAATTTCAAGGCATAGTTCACTCTATAATAAGCTAACTCGATAGAATATACAAAACCAAGGTTCAAGTTGAAAGATGCCTAAAGCTTACATGATTTCTTCTGTACTCCAAAATAATATTTATTTTTATTTTATTTGTTTAGTGATTGGGAGTCGAATACTGCTAATCGTTTTATGTTTGCGTTAGAGTTAACTGTATTCCCTCATGCTCTTCACATGCTTAGTGACTGTATTTTATTGGTGATATTATATGTAAATTTACTTCACCAAATTAACTTTGGCTTCATAAATGGCTGCAAGGCTAGGTCCAATGCCTATTGGCTGCTTTTTAATTTTGCTTGCAAGTCTGTGTGCCATTGTTACTTCTTGCTGATGGTTGTGTTTATTAAAATTTTGTAATACAAGCATCCATCAATTCTTAGCATTCAAGACACTAAAATAACCTACAAAATAACACAATCCATGCATTGCACAGGTCAAAAACTAGTATACATAGGTGTGTGTGTGTGTGTGTGTGTGTGTGTCGAACATGAGCTAAATAATATGTCAAACTTTAGAAAAAAAAAATAAAAATCAAAACAATGTCATTGAAATGAAAGTAATAATACAAAAGTAGAAGATAATATAAAAGTCAAAACTCAATTGCATATTTTATTGAAAATTAATACATATTGCAAGATGATAAAACTACATAATCATCAATTAATCTTCACTTTGACGAATTTATTTTGATTCATCAATATTCATAATATGAAGCGATACATTACGTGCACAAATGTTATTGACAAATTTCCTTTCTAGATTCCATTTATTTTCTAACAGTGACATAATTTATTGAGATGTCTTAATTTTCAATATTTTCTAGTACTTGAACCTCATTTGGGGTTTTATATTTTGTTATGTCTATATACATTTCAAAAGTATACGTTTCAAAACTATAAGCTTCCGAAATGGGATCATCTTCTTTATTTGCTCATTTTTTTCCTTTTTAGAGAATTTGGCTTGGAATCGAATGTGATGATGCTTCAAACATATTATTGATATATCAAATATAATGTTAACGAAATGTCCATACAGAAGTCGAATAGAGTTGGAGCATTCAAACCTAGACCACAAGGATAAAACGAAAAAACTTAAATGTTGGCATGAGAAGTACTTGTTGTCAATAGTAGTGATTTATAAATTAATTTGGAGGTAAGTTAACAATAAATAATAGGGTTAAATCATTTATTACCATCCCAACTAATATTTATTAAAATGTTGAGATTATTAAATCATTTGTTAGCAAGACACGCCGTTTTAATTGTATAATCTGAAAATTATGCTTGTAATTAAACTTTTGAGCAGTAATCGAAAACTTCTGAATTACGATCACTGTGCAGTCATTTAGTAGATATATCAAATCTATTACATACAAATAATATCTAGATGATCAACGTGGAGAGTGACGGGGTCTCATATATCACCATAATTAATTTTAAGAAATATAGGGATTTAGTCCCAACTTTAGCTAGTGATGAGTGATGCACTCAATAAAACAAACAAGCTTCAAATAAGAAGTTATCGTTAATTCAGCGATGGTTTGACTGATCATGCCAAAATATAAAACTTTTTGGATCAAAGAAACTTCGGGATTTTGATAATATTTGATTCAACCATTTTTACAAATGTATAATATTTGTTAGATGAAAGTGCATATAGTTTTTTCTTTTTGCTGATTTTGACCCGATACAAAATAAGTATGTATTAACATACTTATAATGTTAAGTTCAAAAAATATTTTTTTTTTTGAAAAATAGTATGTGTAGTTGCACTATTAGCTAAATATATTCTTGACCAATCCATTATGAATCTATAAATACAACAAAATAGATTTTTTTTTCTTAAATAAACTTAAATTTATATTTAAAAGAAGTAAACATAATTCGGTATTTTAATTATAAAATGAACGATTCATAATAAAGCCTCAAATTTTGCAAAAAAAAATAAAAACATTTTAAACTAAATTTCTAAAACAAAGGGAAATACTAAAAATATAGAAAGTAAACTAATATATTCCATCACACCACCCCCAATCAAGGGGAAATACATGAAAATAGCCTAAATTAAAGAATAGTATTTCCAAAATAGCCTTTGACCATTTAAACATTATAAACTGCCTAAAATACCCCCAAAAAATAAAAATTATAACTAAGTCATTGTAATATAAAACAGATTTCATTTTGGTCCTTAAATTTTGATTTGATTTTAATTAATTTTTGTTCATAATTATATTTTTGCATAACCCCCCTAAAATGGTATTAGAGCCATAGAGATCATGGAAATTGAAAATACTGAGGATTTAGAAACCGAAGTGTATGAAGGAATAGAAGGATATGCT
>CAIGRH010007584.1:0-10598 GCA_903798295.1 Fraxinus nigra | reverse complement strand
GTTTTGGTGCTTGCACGTGGCTCTACTTGTGACCTTTTTCTCAACTTTAGTTTTCCTACTCGTTTCTTTTTTATAGGTGGATTCAGATGATGTTTCCTCAGCTCAACTCAGGACCTGACATTGATTAGATAATTGGGCTATAGGACATCAAGTTACCTTCTTTGTTGTAGCATACATCCATATACTCATATAGGCTAATGTTTTTCTATAGCATACCAGACATTGCATGCGCACAAGGTATTCCAATAAGTTGTCATTTTCTACATGCACATTGATGCTTCATTAGGTCCACGGTCCATCTCATTCCATCCCTATTGCTCATCTCAAACTTTTCACTTCCAACATAGTCAGACTTCAAGAACCTTACATCTGCCTTTGCTTTCTCAACAATACTCATAACTCTAGGACCAAAAGCATGATTCCACCTTTGTGTAACTTCCATTTTGGCATTCATCCTCAACATTTGTTGATGTCTTATCTTCTCAAGCATTGAGATAATAGGCTTTTCTCTTGCAATCAATATGGAAGAGTTGAGTGTCTCACACAATTTATTCAGTAGGATGCTCCACTTTGAATAATCTTGCAAATGTTATCTACTCCACTGTGATGTTGGTTTCTCATTGAACCATTTAAACGTTGTTTCTTTCGTATCTTTCGTTTCATTAATTTCACTTCTCCACTCTAGCACTGTTGTTCCTTTTGCTGTAGCCCAAAACATGCTTTTTAGAGTCAATCCTTTATGCACTAAGGTGAAATTGCTATATAAATGTCTTGCACAACACATATGCTTAGTATCCTTAGATAATCCCTTTTTTTTGTCAGAAATGAAGGTCCAAAACCAAGCATTGTACAACCCAATATCAACTGTTAAAAGTTTTAAGTCATTAACAATTGTTTTGTTCTCCACATCCATCACAGCCCAAGCTACAGGAGCAGTTATCAACATCAATACCTACTGCAGCCAACAACTGCCCACCTTATGCACTTTTTAGGAAACATCCATTCAAACCAATCACATTCTTACACTCCGCTCTAAAAACTTCTTTGCAAGCCCCCAAACATATGTATATTCTTTTGAATATATGACCTTGCCCTTCAATTTTCAATGTATTACCATGATTAGTTGTTTTCAACTCCTCACCATAGTCCCATATGATCTTGTATTATTCAGCCACAATTCCATTCACAACTCCTACACATTTAGCTCTTGTCTTATAAAATTGATGCTTAGGATCTCATATATGTAAAATTGATGCTTAGGATCTCATATATGCAACACTCCTTCACTATTTCTATAAAATTATTCATATACATTTTTGGATCAGATCTGAACTTCCTTATATACTCTTTTGGCCAAGTAACCAGCATGCACTCTTCTATTCTGACACACCATTTGCATGCATGTTTATATCTAAATGTGTTAATCCTAAAACTTTTGTCTAGTTGCTTGTGGACATATAAAACCCATGGATAGTTATCTTGACATTTGACTCGTAGTCTTGCTCATTCATTCTTTACATATATGATCTGAACTATATGTTTAACTGAATATTGTACAACTACATCCCTTAATATCTTTATGTTGTCAAAGTTCATGCCTGTAGGATTAAACCAAGGCTTAGTCCTATATGGATTCAAAGAATTTAGTTTTAAATGATATGAGCATACAATAAAATCTAAAAACTTATTCTTTATACCTATTTGGAATTTTGGATTTTGCATGTCAGTAGCAATATTAGACCAATGCTCATTTCTAACTCTTGAAGAGCCACCAACTTCTTTAGTACACTTGGAATACTTCTAAGATCATCGACTCATCATAGTTTGTTCCATCACTATCTACATGCCCTGTTGTACCCTTTTGTTCTGCCCTTAGATTCTCATCACCAATATCAAGACCCTTAGACAACCCGAAGAATGTATCTTCATCGTGATCATCTACAGGCACATCTTCCTCCTACTCATAATCTGGATCATTGAACTCCTCAATTAGGCCTTCATCAAATTGAAATTCCCTATTTCTTTCTTTAATGTCAGTATGGTCTACATTTTCATTAACAAGGGGTACATCATCAGATAGTGCATCTGCAGGAGATGCAGCAGGTGCCTCATTATAGTCATGTAGATCCACCACTGTTTCATCGCCTATAGGTTGATCACCCATATTATCATTACATGTAGGTACATGTAAGTCACACAATTCACCTGCATGAGAATGGGGTGTATTTGTAGGTGGTGTATCAACACGGGATGAAGCAGTAAGGGCTTCATCAACAGGTGATGCATCAGTAGGTGCATCATGTTGTACTTCAGCCGGTGCCTCATGTTGTACTGCAACAGGTGACTCATTTTGTGGTAAAATAGGTAAGTCATTGAGATCTGCAGCATGTGCCTCTTCATTGTGATCTGCATGTAAGTCACTAATCTACCTGCAGAAACATCAACGGGACTCCATGTATCCACTTTTATTTCATCAGTTGCACCATTACTCTCAAACTCATCCACAACATACAAATCATCACCTTCTAGAAAATCATAATAAACCTCCACTGTATAACATATATTATGCTCAAACTGCTTGTCAACATCTAGTTTCCCTTTTTCTTCCACATCCTCCAACACCTCACTAGTGTCAACATCAACTGCTAAAATATCATGCCCTACTTTATCGTCTTATGGCAATTCCAACACTTCAACTATGGGCACACACTACATCTTAGTAAGCATATTCTCACACAGCAGAGCAACATAACTACATTCAAAAAGTCTGAATATTTCACCAACAAGAACAATGCCTCACTCAATCTTTTTTTTTCAATCTTATACACACACCTTATTTGTTTTTTTCAAAATAGCCTAGCATCGTCATACCATTATCCAAGAGAAATCTATTAAACTAATAAGGGTACACATACCCTAGTTAGGCTATCTTTCCATGCTACTATACAAAATTTCGAATCTTTGTGAGAAATACACCACTACTATGTAGATTTATGGTGAAATAACTTAAATTTTCCCCTGAAGAAAAAAAACCATAACAACAAACCGCCATCAACACCAAACCTTAGTTGAATGAAATGAATGCAAAAACAGCGCGATAAATATTACAAATTTTATGATTTCTACTCAATAACATGTTTAAAATTATGGAAATATGCACTATATGATCACACTTCACAACCCATTGTGAAGCAAACATGTCTACAAAAAAATATTTTGAAAAACAAATTAAAAACTTACCGTATACAGGTTTGGGAAGATTGCCTCGCATGTGACATGCAAAATCTTCTGAAATTTCATCAAATTGTTGGCTATTGTCGTTCGACATTGTAGTAAATGAATGTTGGGGTTTGTACAGTGAAGAATGAAGATGGAGTGCAATTAAAATTGACCAAATGATTTTTAAAAGGGAAAAATAAAATTAGACAAAAATGTTCATGTTTAAATTGGTCAAAATTTATTTATTTATTTTTTTCATTTTTGAGGTCAACTTACGGTAGAATTAACGTTTTTCGTCATTTTGGACTGCATCTGTGAATTTCTCAAAGGTTTGGGACCTGTGACGGCACAAATTGAAGGTTGAGGTAAAGTTTTCAAAAAACGAAAAGGTTTGGAACTGTGACTGCAATTTTTCCTTTATTTCACATCCCAACAATTAGAACTTAAAATCCACTCTTTGAGAAATTAAGTCAAATGTTAATACTTACCAATTGGATAACTTGACAAATGATGATATTTAATTTTTCAATTATCAGCATTGTTTAAAGTAACATATAAAGGGCCCTTTGTGGTGTATTGGTACGTGGATGACATTATGGTTCACATATCTCGTGCAATTCTATTAATACTACCACATATTTAGTAGTTAAATACATTATATGGATATTAGTTCCAAGGAATCTCTATGCACATAAGTGTACTCACAATGTTAAAGTTTTTTAAAGCGACAAAAGAAAAATTAAAGTGGTTCATATTTTGAAAAAAATATTTTAAATCTATGCATATCATAGGCATATATAACATGCACACTACAATATAATTTGCTTTTTATTCATGCCGTAAAAAGATCTTTACGTTGTACAACTAGATGCCAATACTCACCCTTTTTGCAGCATGCATTTAACATTATTAATGAATACCGTAAAAGAGATGTTATTTTTTACGATGTATGTGAAGAACACCATTAATGCTCTTTTTTTACAGCATGCATAAAACACCATAAAATGAATGTCGTAAAACAGATGTTACTTTTATGGCGTAGATGAAGAACGCCATTAATGAACTTATTATGATTTTCGTATGCGCGTGTCGTAAAATAGATGTTACTTAATTATTTTTTGACTATTGAATATCTTAGAAGAACTCGATCGGGTAAACATAAGTATTAATTGTTACAACGTGTACACTTACGAGATATAAAATCAGCAAGAAGATTTTGGCGCTGTTGTCGGGAACTCTTTTTATGTAATATAGTTTTGAATTAATTCCTACTTTTGTTTGAATTTTTCTTTTCTTTTTCTTTTTCAATTGATCTGCTTCTTTTTCTTTATTTCATTGACAGTGAATGAAAAGAAGTAAGAGCAAAACTTTATAATGACTGATCCTGACTTAGATGAAGGTGATATGCTTTTTGGAGATTACCTTATCATGCAACAACTTAAAAAATGAGGACACAATCGATCTATCGTACTTGATAAGGATGGCTTACCGGATGGATTAAATATGAAATCTATTGTTTACGAGGAGATTAGATCAATTTGTGAATATTGTGATGAAATGCATTATACTATAAATTGTTTGTTATTGACAACTACAGAAGAAGTGAGGAAAACTATTTTTATGATCCGTATAAAGAAGAAGATGGTGATGGTGATTGTCGGAGATATCATCATGCAAGAATATAATACGATTATATATCAAATAATTTCAGATGAGCCAAGTAACATGCTTATGGAAGATCTCTTCATCATTAAACCCAAGGAACCAATAGAAATTGAGGAGTTAATTATGAAGGAGCCAAATGAATTAGTGGCATTTAAAGAAGATGGGATTAACATGCAAACCTTCAACTTCATTGGTTTTGAGATTAAAGTCGATGAGAAAATTGAAGTATTCTTAGTTAAGTTCGAATTAAGTAATTTAGGCAAGTTATAACATATTCAAATCAGAAAAGTAATATTTTGAAAGATGTGTGAATTGTAGTGCAAATATAATCTAAACAAGTTAAACAATATCTCCAAAGCATCATTCAAAGTGCCATGAAGCACATATTCAAAAGTCGAGTTTGATACTATAAATCAAATACTTAACAGGAAGTAACCCATTTTTATAACCTTTAACTCCTTAACTTTTAATTATTGCATGACATATAAAAACTACAGTTGCATTTAGCTTTTGTTTGGCAGAGATTTAGTCTAAATTTTAATCTAATTTAAAATCAACAATTAATTGTTCAAAAACATATTTTATCAACTTTTATCAAAATCTACTAAAATTTGATATTAATCTCGACCAAACAGGGACCTAGTATATATGCACATTTAATTATTGTTTGACTAAGAACATTTTGTTATTTTTAGGGCTGTCATTCCAAAAAAAAAAAAAAAGCGCTGAACGCGGTTGACCACGATAAATAGAAATTTTTTGTGACCTTGGGTTGCAACGTTTAGAAAAATAATCTTTTTCTTTTCTTGATAAAAAAATCTGAAGTTTTATTTTATTTTTTTCTTTTCTTGATACAAAAATAAATATAAAAAAAAAAAGTCTTGCTTATGTTTCCCTTTTTTTCTCTCAATTTTTCTTTCTTTCCTTCTTCTTCTTTTCTTTCTGTGTATAAAAAAATCATATTAATTTTCATTTTATTTTTATTTTTTTATATCAAAACTAGTTTATAATCATCATTCCTAATTAAATTAGCATCACGTCGCATGTGAATATATTTATAATGGGAAATATTTTATAAAACGAGCAAGGGAAGAGTATTGAAGGAAGATAAAAGACCAAGTGTTAAATGGGAAAAATCATATACACAACTGGTGTTGCTAGCCCTTATTTAAGCCTATTTTTTTTGTATACATTGAGGACAATGTGTATTTTATATTTGGGGGTTTAGTTTAGTTAGTAAGTTTATATTTACTTGTTGGTATGATACTTGAAAAATTTAAAAGTATCACACAAATTATGAAATATAAATAATTTTATATATTTTCTTATTTTATGTGTATTTTTGTGAGTTGGATAGCCTTGCCGACTATTCAAAATTATTTAAAATTTTTTATATTTCATAAATTGTAAATAGGTGATATATTTTTTTGCTAATTCGATACTTGTTTATGAGATATCGTACTACATTGAGCACAATAGTTCATGATAATTATTATGATTTTTTTGGATTGGTTACATTGGTAAAATAGGTTGAATGAGCTGAGGTCTTTATAAATCAAGATCATAATGTATATCACAACCACTTAACATATTGAAAGAATAAGTTTGGGATGGTTGATCCATTGTTGGAAGTTATTTAGATATGTGTGGATTATGTGCATGTGTGAATATCAGTGCTGAATGTTTTTGGCTAATAAGTAGAGATTAGGTGGTAAACATCTACTAAGGGCCTGATTTCAATTACTTATCCCAAAAAATAAAAGGTATTGCTCTAGCCGGACACGTAGAAAAAAGTTAGCTACACTGTTGTTTGAAACTAGTATTGAGTAATATGGTCCTATTCATCACCAATGTTTAGGAGATGATTTACTGAAAAAGAAGGCTACTTGTAATGTAGTTTGAAAACTAGCTTCGAAAATCAAATAAAATATCCCAAAAATAGAAAAATTGGCACAATGAAAAACAAAGAAAAGAAAAAACACAAAAGTGTATTGAGGCAGTAGCAAAATAATTATAAGCACTGTTTCTGTTCGGCAAAGAATTGGACATTTAATTTGGAGTTTAGACTTTTGGTGAGTGTTGTTATCCCAGCTGAAGCTTGAAGGTCGAAATATTCAAACTTAATGAGAATCGTCACGTATTAAGATAGGGACTTTCACCGGTGAAATTCAACCAAACTTGAGTGGAAAAGGAAAAGAAAGTTGTGTAATCAACCTAAGAATATACCCCTGGTATGTGATTGGAAAACAAGTTAGGGGTGTGCATTTTCCCGAGAAAATAATGAAATATTTGAATATTAAGGGTCGGAGAATAACTAATTTTGAAATTATGATAATTTGATTGATTATGCACACACGTATCGATCAAGCATTGAAAAAGTAAAGATTTAGTTTTAGTTGCATTACTTGTGATTTTTTTTGTCAAGTATCAAACGATTTCAATACTTTATGTGGGTTTGGCAAAGTTATCTAATACGTTTATATTTTTGTTTGTTTGTTGGTGTATTTAGTAGATATGCTAGGAAAGAACAATAGTTTAAGTTTGAGGATATTTGATAAGTGCATTTTGTGCGCTTATTAAGCTTTCTATTCTTATTCATTTATATATAAATTGAGCGAATATATACTTAATTCGTGTAAATTATGTTAATTGTAGGGAGATTCCAAATTAGATACAATTTATATGAAAAGAGATTATTTGGAGCTTAATTGAAGTTGATTTGCAGCAATTGAACATTAACTGGATTATAAGAGATCAATTGGAAGTATTAATGGAACATTCAGTAAAAGAATTATAAGTTTCGAGAGTTAAATTCGACATTTGAAAAGTTTGGGACTAAATTACAAAGTTTGGAACTTGCATCAGGTCAATTATTAATGATTTTAGAATGAAGGTGACTTAATTACAATATTAGAGGATGAAGGACTCAAGTCACACGAGAAAATGAATTCAACTGGAAAAAGGGATTTGTTTCATTTTTCTTTCCAAACTCTTTGATGGAATTCAATTTGAACAAGAATTTTGCCTAAATCTTGTTTTATAAATACATACCATAGTCCAACAATTAAAGGGGACTTGTAGGATTTCATTACACACAAATATTCAAGCCGGGAATTGTGGAGTTTCAGTATACACATATATTCAAGCCAAGACTCGGATGATTCATTATACATATATTATTCAAGCTAAAAGGAGGAGATAATAAAAAAAGCTAAGGTTTCAAGATTTTACAAGAAGAACACATAATTTTTGTGTATGAACTTCATATTTTCCCCCTTTATCCTTAAACCTGGTGACTACTTTAATTGTTTCTTGTTTTATTATTCTACCATGACGTGTAATTAATTATTTAGTTACGATGAGTAATTGTAACTTAGTTTTGAACCTTAATTTTAATTAAAAAATTTAAATCTCCAATTGATTTTATGAGTTATTTTTACTTCTATTCTTAATGCTTGGATTAATAGGCCACTAATTCATTAATTTTGTGAATTATAATTATATATAGATACGGATTTTTAGATCACATAGTAAAAGTCGAGAACTAGTATAAAAGTGCAAATATACATTTTATAGTTAATGCGATCGTTATATGGATTCTTAGAGATTTAATGAGTTTAACTAATGTGTATATGGATTCACATAGAGATATGAAATTTATTTAATTAAATAGAATCAATTTGAATCAATTTGAATTCGAGATATGTAAATTAAATACATTAGAAGAATTCGACCGGGTAAACATAATCAATCGTTATAGAATTTGGTAATTGAGATTAAACGGATAGCTGTGGTGAACTCATAAATCTTAACACTTAATTCATTATAAAAAAAAATATCTTCTATAAATTTTTTATATTTAAAATAGAAAATCATAAAAAGAAAACAAATACTTTCTATTCGTCTTCAATCAAATTGAAGTTAAGAATAATTTAACTAACGATTAGACACTAATCTTATGGGAATGATATCCACACTCTGAGGTCCACTCTATTACTTTATGATCTGTACATTTGTGGAATATAAAATCAACAACAATATTAAATGGTATTTTTAAACTTTCGTAATGAATATGATTACATTGTACTATATGGATAACATCATTACGGTCTTTTGAAAAATAATTAACAAAATGAAAAATTGAATATTCTCAATTATGTTTATGAATTTGTTGTATTTTTAAAATAATGAACGAGGGTTGATGACTATTTTACATTAGCTGGTATCAGAGACCTAGTATCAGAGACTGATTACTCCTATGAGCATGTTGCTAAGGAAATGTCAGAACCGTTAGGCACTACATTTTATGCAGATCGAATCATAATTATTGTTGGCTTAACAAAGGGGATCTAAATCTCCTTCAAATTCGAGAATGAATTTTCTCCACACATGGGAGAATGAGGCATCCCACATATGAAAATAATCAGCTATTTAGGCAGTTTTAGGATTTTTTTATTATATGATATTATAAGTTGTTTCCCCCCTTTTGAATTAAGGTTTTTCTTATGACAGTTTTTCAATTATTATCTTAGGTGGTATTTTAATTATTTCATTATGAAATATGATTCTATTGCATTCATTTCTTTTGAAAGATGAGATTTAATGACATGAAAAGCTGATTATTTCAATTATGCGACTTAATTCTTGATACTACTAAACAATCAACGAATGTTTGATGCCTAATGCCTAAATTTCTAGTATTTAGAAATGAAGCTACTGGAACAAGAAAATTATTCGTAATTCATTTTCTAATGCTTCTATATGTGTCATTCTACGTCAACCTCCTTAGAAATGTCACATCAAATTACCATCTTTCACATTGGACAACCTACTACAAATCATAAAGGATGTTAACTGAGCAACCAAACTTACATAAAACAAATTTCTATGCAACTTTAAAACAAAGTAAAGTTCAATAACTAACACGAAACTTCGTTGTTTCGTTTCACAATATGTTTAAGAAATTTCTTAAAAGAATTCAAAATTTTGTACAACACAAACAAAAAAAGGGTTCTGCATCATGCCTGTTTTTAGGAGAGAAACAAATATGGTTGCTTTTTTAGAAAATTAGAAAATGGTCACATTGATATGTTAAATTCCAAGTTTACCATTTCTTAGGTAAGACACATGTTTTCACGGCATTTTGGGTGTGCGCTAAACAATTGTAATTGTCAAGGATAAACGAGTTTTCTTGAAAGAGATGATATCGTCCAAAAGTTCACATAAGATAAAAAATTTTCTCAAGAGTTCAGAAATGTGCTAGACAGTTATAAATACGAACTATCTTGAAGGACTTAACATCGTGTACAAGTTCGCATGAGACAAAAGTTTTGTTGACAATTTGAAAGTGAGCTCGATACTTGGGAACTATCTCGAACAACAGAAAAGCTGGCATATTTTTGCCTAAAAGAAATTAGAAAGAGTGAAAATGAGAGAAAATGAGTAATTGTATTATGAAAAATTGTTAAATGTCTCATGTCAAATCTGACATGAATAAGAAAAAAAAAAACAGACTTTTCATGTTACCACTGATTATTAGAAGCATTTTTTGTAGTTTCATTTTCATTATTTTTAATATTGGTAGAAAATGGTCAATTCTTAAGATGTGTATTTTTTGCAAATATATTTTATGAAAAATAATTTTTCAAATAATGTGAGTTTAAAAGGTAAGAAAAATTATTTGTCCAAAGAAATATGCAATTGAAAATAAATTT